>JAZKJV010008285.1:0-50225 GCA_037367405.1 Ottelia alismoides | reverse complement strand
TACCCGTTACACTAGCGATGCAGCTCATACCTACCTAGCAACAAGGTACCTATGGAATAAATGCTCAACACTCTCCTCTACTGTCGAACAACGATTACAAGCATTGCCAAACGCATGGAAGAATCGAGCTCTTCTATCACTAGTCTTAAGACGATTCCTCCTTAACAGCCAAATAAAAATTTGAATGTGTAACAATACCTTCCAACTCCACACGTCGATGAACCGATCTGAGATCAGTGTTTAATCTGAAATTGATCTTTACTCAAAAATCCCTTGAATGATTATTGATAGTAATCCGTAATGCCATCTCACATGTATCATGTTTCACTCCTTAAACTTTTCCTTGAGAAAGCACATTCCCTCTGCTTACTTCAATTTGAGCTATGTTCTTTGAATTACAACAAATCCAAGTGTTGGAGAATGCAATAGTTGGGTAATTGGATCTCTCTAAGATTCAATTACCCCCACTTATGTTTAGTCCCACATCTTCTAGTTGTGAGCTTCGAGATTGTTTATAGGGCTATATAAAAAGTCCCATATACCCTTATACTCATTGAGAGATTGCAATAACAATTTGTGACGCGATTGAATTTAAGAAAGAATTTTTTGGATGAGAAGAGAAGAATTAGGGTAAGGGAATAGGAGAAGCATGCCAAGTTACGTGGTAGGGGAGGAGAAGAAGAAAAGGGAGGAGAACTTGATTGGAGGATTTGAAACGAGAAAGAAATTCAAAGGGGAAAGAAGGATAAAGCCAGTGGCTAATCAACTTTTACTTCATTTCATGTTACCATTACAAATGAGCGGGTTGCTTTAAAAAAGTACAAATAAATTATAAGAATGTAATCACATATTCACAATATAGACCAAATACTGTCGAATTCAAGGTTTTTTCATCCAAATGTCAAAATAGATAGCATTAGCAAGTAGAATCCATATCCAAATGTCAAAATAAACAGCATAAACAAGTAGAATCCATAGTTAAATGTCAAAATAGACAACATAAATAATTAAAAACTACAATTCATATCATGGTTCCAGAAAAGTCAAGGATAACACAAAAAGGAATGGCATTCATTCATTCAAAAATATAATGAAACCAATGTCATTGTTCAGCAGACTCGTCATCAAGCAACATTGGTTCTTTATCTCCATCCCATTCCTCATCCTCAAATATTCCCTCATTATCAGCTTCCTCATGCAAAGTTTGCCCAGATGAACTTGAAGCTCTCAAATGTACACGTTCACTTCTCCTTGGCTCAAGTATGTTTTCAGCTCTGCATGCCTCGGCAACTGAACCCCATGTAAATCATGTGCTAGGAAATACTTCATCTTCTTCACTAGGTACATTTGAAATCCATGCCCTTGCATACTAGTGATCCTTTGAGGAAAGTGGATCCCTCCTCTTACATTCACTGCAATCCTTAATCAATGAATTGAATATAACAAATACTAAATCATTCACCCTCTGGGATTCAATTTAGCTCTATTCTGTGTATGAACCTAAAATACACACACATATATATGTTATACACTAAAAAGTCAATATATAATGGATGTTAATGTACAAATATAAAATCCATTACCGCTCCAAAAGCACTCCAGTTTCTCTCGCATCCAGATGATGATGAGATCAAACTCAGAATTCTAATTGCCATTGCTTGCAAATCAGGGGTTTCACCTCTATGTAACAAACATCAATGAGCTATTTCATGTTCAACATTAATTAGATGTCATCAATATGAACTATTAAATCATATTGAAAAACTTGATAGAGATTCACCTGGATAAAAATGGTCATCATTTATTGATCTTTACTTAATGAATGGGATATTTACCCAGCAAACCCTGAAATCTTTCAAAATTACCTCTACGACCTTTGAAACATCGATATTCCTCCCTAGACCCCATAATCTTGCTCCGTCTTACCACATGAACCCTCCGTTTGTACACCGTCTCCTTCTAACCTAACCAGAGTTGTCTGAGTAAACCACGGTACCCCCGTTCCCTGCTAATACCGACAAATAGAACAATATTATTTGTATATTTCAGGTGACTGCAGAGTCAACATCATCCACCGGCGAGACCCTTGCCCACTCCGGTCAGTCGTGCATGCTCCGCTTCCGGAGTGCTCCCGTCCGCCTCATGCGCACCTTCATCATGGGCGTCCCTCTCATCCTTGGCCTCTCTTGCGAGACGCAGACACTGACCGTTCTCCTTCGTCACAAAGAGCGGGCTTCCGAGAACGGAGGCCATCAAGATCACTTTGAGGCCACGGGCAGGAACGCTGGATCTTCCCCAGCTCTACGCGGCGGACCTCATCTAGAAGTCTCAGCAGGGGAAGGGAGGTGTGTTGGGTGCTTTGCGGGGGGGCTACAGGCGCGGAGGGACCTCGGGTCAGCAGGGGAGGGAGGTCGGGGGACGGGGGTGGGGGGCGACCGGGGACGGGGGGGGGAGGGCTACGCGGGGGGTACCGGGGACGGGAGGGGGAGGGCTACGCGGGGTGGGGGGCTACAGGCGGCGCGGCGGAGGGACCGGGGGGGGCTACGCGGGGATCGGGGGGGCTACAGGCGGCGAAGGGACCCCGGGTCGGCGGGGGAGGGAGGTCGGGGGACTGGGGGGTGGCGGGGGCTACGGGCGGCGGGTCTGTTTTTGAAGATGCACGTTCTGGTCAGGAAGGCTTCCACGTTCTGGTCGCTGGAATCATCATGTACGCTTCCCCACGTCCAAATTTTGAAGATGCAGAACATTATCAAGCTGAGGGCTAAAGTAATTATTATTGCACCAACACCTGCAATTGAGTAACAGTTGAGTTGAATGGTTGAAATCTGTATCTGTAACAGATTTCTTTTCTTGAGAGTGAACAATTCTTTAGTTTTTTTCTAACTCACCTATGCCGATCTTCATTGACGCCCTGGGTTTCTTATCCGTACAAAATAGAACTATGATCAGGGTCTACATCAGGTAGGAGATATTTTAGAAGAAATTTATGAATGAACCTATGATATCAGAAAAGATATCAGAAGTGAAAATCATGGAAGCGTGATTTTCCATGTTGGTTAACAACCTAATGTTAAAGATTATTTCGGAGGATACAGAAAGAACAGAGCCCATTCAATCGAGTTCCAGTATAGTTTAATGTACCAGAACATGGAAGATGACAGATGCAAGAGGAATTCTCGGCCGAGTCGACAGAGCTGCACTCTCCACCTCTAATAAGACAGCTGAAACAATTGGGCTCGAGTTTCCCATGATGAGAGAAACCAACCGATTTTAGAGAGAAGTCCACAACGCCCTCGCTGATTTCCTCGAACTGCAGCAACCACTCTACTACCGCCACCTCCGTTCTCGAGCAATTTCCTTTCTTCTGAAAATTAAGCTTCTCCAGGTGCTCCGAGTAGTACAAATCATAGCTTCCACAGTAGGAATATCCATATTTTCCGAGGAAGAAATCCTGGGAAAAATTGTAAGAACTTGCTTGCAGTTGAAAAGGATCCAAGGCTCAAGATCTTGCATTCGGGACGGGAACCCCGGGTGGGTGGGGAGGGGTGGGCGGCACGACGGCGACTCGAGCTAGGGGAGGTGGTAGGCACGAGATTCAAGCCGCAGGGGGCTTGTGGGAGGCAATGGCACTTGCGGTAAATTTAACCACTAAAATGGATATATATAAAGGAAGATAACAGAGTTTGGTTAGTTCTAACGGTTAAATGGATGGGAGTTAACCACAGGGTTTGTAGAGTAAGGGTTAGTAAGATTACGGGGTCTAGGGAGGAATATCGATGTTTCAAAGGTCGTAGAGGTAATTTTGAAAGATTTCCAGGGTTTGCTGGGTAAATATCCCTTACTTAATTGCTACTGGCTTCCCAAATGACCCTTGACCATGTTTGTAAATCACCAACTCCTTTTTTGTAATGATGTCTTAATGATCTAAATCTGGATATAACTTCTCAATGCAGTCAAGAAGACCTTTTTCACAACACCATTCTCAACATGATCATTGTAATGGAAGTCGGGGTTCAAATAATACGTTGCAAGATGGAGAGGAGAATCAAGTTGTCCTTTTGTCTTCAAATTGATGGCATCAATGAAATGCTTATATGACAACTCGTTTCCATAAAAGGAATTAATTATTTCTTTTCTTTACTTCCACTGATCTTTCATATACAAATCTCATAGATGGTTTCACATCAGAATCAACAACGCGTAGAAGATGAACCAATGGAGAAAAAACCCTCAATGATAGATTAACTTGATTCCAAAATGTTGGACTCAAGACAATGGATGTTGCTGCCTCTTCTTTCCTAGTCTTCTACGCATCATACTTAAAGTCTTCGTGTGGCAATAAATGAAGACTGTAAACGTCCTTGCCTTAGAGATTGCACTTTTCAGCTTTGATTCTTTCCTCATCTCTTCCAACACCAAATCAAGACAATGGGTAACACATGAGCTCCAAAAAATTTTTGGATACTTGGACCCCCATCATCTTCCTTGCAGCCATATTTGCAGATGCCTTATCTGTAACAACTTGGACAACATTTTCAACTCCAACCTCTTGGATGCATTCATCTACCAAGTTGAAAATATATTTAGCAGTATGTGGCTTATCAGAAGAGTCTGTGGATCTCAAAAAACTTGTACTGAGTGAACAATTCGCACACAAGTTCATAATACGTCTACCACAAATATCAGTCCAAGAATCAGTCATGATAGAACATCCCATACGTATTAACATAACTTTATGTGATGCTAAGGCATCATTGACATCCTTAACCGCCTTATTCAGTTGTGGAACTGACATCTCATAACGAGTTGGAGGTTTGAGACTCTGAGTCCTGGACCATATTGCCCAGTTGCTTCAAATGCTTTATGGCAATCTTTCATTTGAAATACACTGAATGCAATGTTTGCTTTGTAAGCCCAACGGCATACATATGTGATGGTCTTCTCCCTTTGATCCTTACAAAATGCATCCTTGATTGTCATCTGTCATTGAGCAACTGACTCATTCATTGACTCAAGCATGTGAGGCTCTTTTGCTGAGCTCAGTGTTTATACATCACCTCTCATGACATCAACATCATTCCTCTAAACATCGATTTCCTTCATCTTTTTAGCCTTTCTCTTTAATATTCCACCCAAATATTCCTTCATTTCTTTCTTGATCTCTTCATCAACCTTGGGACACGAAGAGACTTGTCCACGAATATGAGCCAAATGCTGCTTGAGTCTATAAATTCTACCCTTGATGGTTTTGCTATAAATTTTACAAACATAGTATTCTGATCATCCTTTATAAGCATATAATCAGACATCCATCCTATATCTTTAGATTCTTGTGGAATAAAACGCATGGCATATGTCCTCATTCCACTACTTGTCACAAGATCAGAAGATTGAGTCCCCATCTCTTACTCAAGTACCACACCTATTCACCAATGTTATACATTACATATCAGCATGAATAACATTATAAGAATAAAGACATCACCGAATGACAAAGTATCAATGCATTTGAAGAAATCACAAATCTCAATGCATTTGAAGGATCTATGTACAAAGCATGGGTCTACATGGTCCTTATCACATGAAACATATGTTCCCTCAAGCTGGTCAATTTAATAATCACAACAATAAACAGCAAAATTTGGAGAATCTATGTACAATTATTACATTGTATACCATTGTGTGTTCTCGAGAATTTACAGAAGTAGCACTGCAAGATACGAAGGAGGGATTTAGGAGAAAGCCTCCCTAGAAAAAACCAACCTTCTTTCTATTTTCCAGTGCTACTTCTACTTCTGCATATCATGAAAAGACGCGAACAAATTCTATCGACTAACCTAAGAGAAAACAGAAGATCTGCAGCTACCTGTGTGAACTACAAGGTCATTCCTGTGTATGACAGTCTCGTGATGGTGTGGCGGCGGGGCTACAGCAACAGCAGGTGCGCGTGACCGCACGAAGGAGCTACAACGACTTTGGGGGTTGTGCGTGAATGGTGGTCGCCGCCGCCGTGAGGGCTGTTGCGGGAGGGGGGAGGGGGAGGGTTATGGTTGCGTCAGGGGTTGGGTGTCAGGGGTAGGGTTCGAATGGAGTGGGGGTTCGAGGGTTAGGGTTGCTTTGGTTTATTTTTTATTTTTTTCTTAGGTGATTTTAAACGACATTTAAATGGCCGTTTAATGACATTTAAACGGACATCCTACATATGAGTCGACTTTGATTAGTCGATGCGGGTGAAGGTCGTATGTGTATAAACGATCATTTAAGCTGTTTTTTGCATCCATGCTTGCAGCCCATGTTTCCTTGAGCATGTTGTCAGCGGATTTCAGGAGGTTTATCTTGGCACTATCTGCCGTGGAGATACCACGGGCATATCAGTAGGCTATTCAGGACAGCCAGTGGAGGTTAGCCATAGAGGAGGAGATGGATGCACTACAGTCAAGGTTGCAGTAAGCGGCAATTGGTACTCGGTCGGCGGGGTCACCGACTAAGGATTAATCGACAGTCGGGAGACTAATCGGATTTAGTCGGTCATTAGTCGGTTTTGAATTTTTTAAATATTTTAAATATAAATCAATTTTTATACACACATTCTTATATATATACATTGATTTGTACATTGTATATAGTATCATAATGAAATAAAAGAAGTAATTTTTTTAAATGTAACATTAAGCATATTAGAATAAGTTTGCTTTTAAAAAAATCGAAATACTAAAAAGTCAAAAAATCTCTATGTAAAAATCAGCCTTGTAGTCGGCCAACTAGGCCGATTAGTCAGCCCGATTAGTCGAATTGAGCGACTAACGGCCGACTAGGCCTAGTCGAGTCGGCTAGCCCTCCGACTCGACTAGTCGGGCCGACTAATCAGCCTAGTCGGCCGACTTTTACAACACTGGCTACAGTCACGTGGTACGTGATGGGTGTTCACTATGGAACATCGTGCAGATGGCAGTGTGGACCGCTATAAAACGAGACTTGTGGCACGTGGGTTCACCCAGACATATGGGGTGGACTATCAAGATACTTTCTTTCCAGTTGCTAGACATTATACTCTACATATTCTACTTTCTGTTGTTGTGACATGAGATTGGCCCCTTAACCAACTTGATGTGAAGAATGCCTTCCCTCTGTGGTGATCTACAGGAGAAGGTCTACATGCAACAACCACATGAATTTGCTGCTGAGGGGGGAGTGTCAGAAGGTTTGCAGGCTACACAAGGCTATCTATGATCTTAAGCAGATCTAAGAGCAGGGTTCCATAAGCTCTCGAACTTGATAGAGTAGCATGGGTTAGTGCCATCGACGGTTGATCACTCTTTGTTTGTGCAGAGGATCCAGAGAGGTACAATTGTCATTCATGTTTATGTTGATGAAATTATTATTACAGGGGATGACGAATAGGGCATTCAGGATGCCAAGGACTTCCTAGGCCAGCAGTTTGTGACCAAAGACCTTGGGCATCTACGTTACTTTCTTGGACTGGAGTTTGCCAGGAACCAACGAGGTCTTGTGATGACCCAGAGGAAGTACATTATTGATCTTCTTTCAGAGACAGGCATGGCAGATCGCAGACATGTCACTACTCCTATTGACCCGAGCATGAAGCTCTATGGTGATGACACTAAGGAGGTCTACAAGAGAAGGTACAGGGAGCTCGTTGGCAAGCTACTATATGTGACTATTACCATGTATGATATATCCTTTATCATGAGCAAAGTGAGTCAGTTTATGGAGCAGCCCAGACAGGCATATATGGATGCAGTCCATGTGATTTTGAGATATCTGAAGACTACACCTGGTATGGGACTTTTTTTAATGATAAGTCGGGTGAGCCCCACTCAGGGGGCCACCACAAAAAAATCATTAAAAAATTAATGAAGAGTACATTACCGTGAAATCCAGAAAGCTAATAGTGCGTTACAGTGAGAAACTACATTTTCACAATAAAATCTCTGGCTGTTGAAAATCAAATCGTTCCTCGCCACCCAGATGGCCCATAAAGTGGTGAAGATCTTCGGTGCACCCAGCGTCGAGCTAGCATATGCCCTGAGTCTTCCTCCTTCTCACCACACCTGTCACAGCTCGTGTCACCGAGGCCAAGCAGCCGCCCCCTCCTCGCCTTGTCCCACACACGACCCTTCCTCAAGCACCACAGGAAAAACTTGATTCTGTTGGGAATCTTGGACGCCCAAATAATTTTAACGTCTGGCATAGCTCCTGATCCCGCTCATCCGCAGATTCTCTCAGCTCTTCAAAAGCCATCTTGACGGAGAAGTCGGCCCCTCCCAACAGTGATGGTCCATCCCCATTGAGGACATCTCCGGATTCGGCAACACAGATAGTAGCCATAGGTACTCGTCAATGCGCCGATCAGAAAGTTCCACGATAAACTTCGGCGCCCACCCCCCAGCATCAACCATGCGAACCAAAGGATCCTCCTTCATTGCCACCAAAGCAAAGAGATGCGGGAACCTCCCCTCTAAAGCTCCGTCACCCGTCCAGTCGTCCTGCTAGAACCTGAAAAGGTGGTCATACCCCACCTTTGGCCGCAGCTTATGCATCACACGAGGTAAAGCCAGGCGAATTCCAGCCCAAAGCGGTGAGTCGAGACGGCGCTTCGCAGATCTCTTTCAGTTACAGCATATGCAGATGCAGATTATGCCAGATATCCAAAGGATATGAAGTCTACATCAAGCTTTGCTGTAGTCATAGAGAATTCCCTAGTTTCATGGAAGAGCAAGAAGCATAATGTGGTTGCCATATCGAGTGTTGAGTCAGAATACAAGGCCATGACACAGGCTAGCACAGAGATGATGTGGGTCAGATCTGTTCTTACTGACCTGACTATAGAGGTCATCTTCCTATGCACCTCCAATGTGACAATCAGACTGCTCTTTTTCTTGCCAACAACCAAGCCTTTCATGAGAGGATGAAGCACATAGAGGTGGATTGTCACTACACTCGTGACATGATAAAGAAAGGTCTTATCATCACTACGAATGTCAGCTCTGAAGATCAGATAGCAGATGTTCTTACTAAGGCCCTAGCCAGAGGGACTTATCAGAGATGTTGTTCCAAGATGAATCTGATGGATATCTACGTTCCAGCTTGAGGGGAGTGTTGAGATATTTGTTATCTTTAGTATTGGTTTTCTTATTTTCTATTAATTTTGTCTTTCTCCTGTAATTTGTCCAATAGGTTCCTCTCCTATATACGAGAACCCAAGGGCCTCTCATTAGTGCAATTTATATTTCCCTTCTACAATAATTTTATTCAAATCCTCCCAAAAGCTTGTTTACTCCTTTCATTTAAACCAATTTATGGTGCATAAACTGAGATGATATTCAGAATTTCTTCTTCAAGAACCAGTTTTAGCAAAATAATTCGATCCCCGAATCTTTGTACCTCAACAACACAATCCTTCAAATCCTTATGAACAACCATTCCAAAACCAATTCTGCTCTTATCTTTAACAGAATAATGAAGTTTAAAGCATGTCTAATCGGTCTCCCTTGCTTTCTCTCCGACCCATTTCTCTTGGAGATATAATATCTGAATATTCCTTCTTTCATCGTATCTACAATCTCCATCGATTTGACAGTCAGAATGCCAATATTCCAACAACCTATCCACGACTTCCTTTATAACCTCTTTTGGACTAACTTTTTTACTCGCATGCATCCATCATACGAGAACCCTTTCAAATTTTAGATTGCATCTGGACGGCGGTGCAGCAAAACTAGCTTATTTACTCGCATGTGTTCATCATTCAAGAACCCCTTGTAAATTTTGAACTACGTTTGAACAGTGATGTAGCGGCTCTTACCAACTTCTCATTTCATTCAAGCGTCGCAACACGTCGCTAATAGGGAATGCCCCAACGAAATCTAATTGCTTGCTTAAATCCATGTTGAAAAGATCCGAACTGTTTTCAGACAAATTCCTAAATAGTGTTCTTAAAGAGAACACTATTAAAGAATGTGTCTCTCTCGCACTGGTTGTCGGCTACCTAACATGCAACCCTCCTTAATTTATCCAAGCTAGGGACCAACCATGACTGAGAATAGCCAAGAAAAAAAGGAAATGGTTACAAAAAAGGAGAATGATTTGTGCAAAAAAGCACACACAAAAAGAAAATATACATTTTTATTTTGGTTTCTCACAACTTGATGATCAACGCTCTTATTCTATCAAGTATGGGAGAAAGGGGAATTAGATAGGGTATATATTCTTCTTCTTGAAATGAATCTATATGATTCTACAATCCGTCTACAATTGACAGACTGACACTCCAGACTATTAGGGCTATCAGCCGTCTTCATCGAGCATCGACTACTTCGTCAGGGCCATGGTATTAAAAGGCGCGCCTCAAGGCGGTCGAGGCGTACGCCTCGAGGCGAGGCAGGCCTTTTTAGCCTCGAGGCGTGCGCCTCGGCCTTGTCCAGTGAGGCGTGCGCCTCGAGTGCCTGAGGCGTAGCCTCGGCGGTCGAGGCATTTTCAGAGGCGTTTTTGTTTTTTTGGAAGATTTCTTGTATGATTTTAATAGTTACATGGTGGTTTGAGAAGCTTATAAATATATACTTGTTTAGGATAATGATTATACAAGTTAAATGCCTAAATCCGATGTCTCTTTCGTACCCATAACTCCACATTTGCTATTAATTATGTGTAACTATTTCAGCAAACTGCTTCATATTTATTATTAATTATGTCTAACTATTAATTTATGCAAAATGTATGCTTAAAGTTGACCTCTTTCATATTCATATGCTTGAATTTGGCCTCTTCATATTCATATTTACCATTAACATGCCAAATTATTTTAGTGAACGCTTACTATTACATCCTTAAACATATAAAAATGTGTATACGAATTCGAATCCTCATAAAAGAACAAAATTTTGGGACGGGGGCGCTGCCCCCTGCACCCCGCAAGGGGGGGCCAACCTGGGCCCCCTAGCCCCCCCAGGCTCGCTGACCGGGCAGCGAGACCCCCGTTCTGGTAGGGTATGGTGCAACAGGGGGATGCATACAACCGTTCTTCATCTGGGTATAGTAGAACATATAGTTAGGATTCAAATCATATGATTCATATCAACACCTTGGATATTTATAATGACAACTATAGCCAATCCCTTTTAGATAATTTTTTAGTGATAGTTATACGTTATAACCAATGATTTTATTTTGATTAGGTAGAAATTTAGAAAGGTTTATGGCATTGAGTCATTGACATATCCTTTTTTCATGTTCTTATCTTCATAATATCATCATATATTACATTGTTATATACTATATGTTTGTCAGATTATATTATTTCATCAATAAATATATGTATTATATATTTCATAGTTGTTTTTCTATACAAAACTGAGGCTTACGCCTCGACCGCCTCGAGGCTACGCCTCGCCTCGCTTCCAGGGAAAACGCCTCGTTCCGCCTTTCGTTTTTTCAAACCTTGGTCAGGGCATCTCTATCCCCAGCTACTGCTCTACACTGGACTTTCTTCCTTTACAATGACTCTACTCCATGCACGATATGGTTATCGAAGCGACTACTGTAAGCACAACTAATGTTCTTTCCACGTGATTTGATTGTCGCATAGCCGTCCTCGAGCGAGGTTTTTTACCAGATCGGTTAATTCAAGTGGGGTGTCTCTATCCCCATCCGAGCAAGGTGTCTCTATCATCGTCTCACTCAGATGTATCGAGTGAAGATGTGTTGTATATTTTCTTTTATAGCAAGTTGCAACTCCAGCTTGAGGGGAAGTGTTGGAATATGAAATAGTTGGGTAATTGGATCTCTCCAAGATCCAATTATCCCACTCATGTTTAGTACCACATCTTCTAATTGAGGACTTCTAGTCCGTCTGTGAGGTTATATAAGAAGCCCCCCTCCCTCCTCGTACTCACTGAGAGATTGCAATAGACGATCCGACCATTTGTGGCACTCTCATATTTCATCTCACTCCTTAGGAAGTAGGGCTCCACGTAAAATCCAAGATGTTTATGTTTGTATTTCTTGTTTCTAATTCTGCTTCTGCATTTTATTTATTTCAATGCTAAGTTTTGCAATGTGTTTCCTTTTTTAAAGGTGCAATCACATTTCCTTGCTATCTTAAATAAAAATAAAGTAACAAAATAAACAAAGACTATCCATCATCATCATCTTATCCATCATCATCATCTAGTGAATAATAAGTCGAGCCAAAAAAATCAAAACAAAGTACAAAAATTAAAACGAGGGCCTTTAGCATCGCCTCAATATCTCAGAGCCCCTTTGGTCCCCTAAGGCACATGTCTCACCAATTCCAGCCAAGGCACCTGCCTTAAGGGAGTTTACCTCAGCCTCACCTTAAAGCTAACCTTTTCATACCATGGACGGGAGAGCCCCTTGACGGAGTCAGAAGGGCCCCACATTTGCCAATGATGTAGGTTGCCCTTCACAGCTGCGTAAAAGCATGGTCTTTGAAGTTTCTATAATTTAATAGTCCTGGTGTACATCATTTCTATTATCTTTTTGAACATTTTAATTACAAGGTTGTAAGAGGTTAACCCCCTTAGTTCTGGTGAATGTTTGGGAGATAATTTCAGGGCATCTTACTACAAAATGCATTATAACTTACAAAGATGTCAACCGGTATGTAAGGCTCCAAATCATTCTGCTACATATTATTTGAGGAGAGGGAGAGTGCACGGAAAACAAAATTGAAAATCATCTATCGCAATGTTCACCTAACTGTCAGAGTCATTGAAATTATTAAAAAGCAACATTCACGTTAGTATTGGAGTAAAACTCACTTGAGCATCTCAGCAAAGCTCATTGCCTCATCTATTCCAGGAATAGCATTGCTCAGGTCAGAAACAAACCCCTCCATCCCTTCCCCACCTGGTAGGTCATCACTTTCCACCTTGGGGTCCACCTCCTGCATTTGAATAAAAGGTTTAAAAACAATCCATTCACGATCACAAAGATAAGGATAATGATAATCACTGCATCATGTGCAGGTAATTACAACTTATCTAATATCGGAGAAATCCCAGCAAGTAGCAGAAGAAGCAGGAGCAATAAACATCATGTAAGAAAAACACTGAATTCACACCTTCGTAAAGACATAAATTGTCGGAAATTGAGCTAATTTTGATATGGCACCAGCACATTAAGGATTAAAAATTGAAAACATCGTGAATAAAATTGTTCCTTGATAAGATTTATATCGAGTCAAGTACACATTGGTTAGAATATGGACTTCGTTGTGCCAGTGGGGACATAAAAAGAGCCCCACACCACTTGTACCATTTAGAAAGCTAATAACGAAATACAATCCCTTAAGGTCTTCTCGCAATTATTCTCATATTTCAGATTTCCATGTATGCCTATACAGTATGGTGTTGTACTAAACCGCATTCTTCGCATTAGGAATTGCGCGGTCGACGCCACGTATTCAGTATGCATAGCCATTATTGGGTTGTAAACACTACATATTGGTCCACATTAATGATAGAATTGATATATAACTTAGACTTTAATATTCTCTCATGTTAGAGAATTTATTTGTTCTTATTAGTAGCTTACTTATTTAGTCATGTTAATAGATTTTGTTATTTGTATAAAAGAGACTAACGTTAGCAAATAAGTTGTGTATATTCTCATGCATACCGCATAATCGTTATGGGTTACCACTTCAAATGAATCCACATTTTTTAAACCTTGTAAGCAACCTCCCATGTTATCGACAAACTGATGTATAAACACCTCTGGTAGGAGGACAGCTACATCTCAATGTTATTTCACATTTCCCTCTTCGAGGCTGTCATGCGAAGAAGCGTGCTGACATCACCCTCCTTATGCCACACATAACAAATTTTCTGCCTCCATTGAACCTCCTTTTTCACGTCCTCCAAGATGACCAGCTCCAACAGCCCTCTTCTGACCTCAACGGCTCAACCTCACGAGAGGTTAGCGGCATTTTGTCTTTCAACATGTCCACACACTTAACCTGCTATAGAGAGAGCCTATGTTCTCAATTTCCCTCACCCGCCCTCATTATTCAATGAGGAAGAACTTTAAGAACCTTATTTGCCAAAATCTTCCGTATCGAGCCCACCACTGTAACACTCCAATGCTCTTCCACTGTCCAATTAAAACATGTCTCTAGCAATCAAGCCTTCTCAAACTTCAAGTACAATCCATGTTGAGTCTCCAAATTCGGTACTGAAACAAGTGGTATATGGTTGGAGAAAGGGCTAAGTCCCGCCATAACAAAAGCAATTGGAAAGGCCTCTGAAAAAGTCAGTTAAGGAGAAAATGCATGTTGATCTTCGCTGTGGAAGTGGAATGACACTAGTGAACATGCTTGTTACAGCTAACAATCCACATTCCACTATATGCAACTAATCGACCATGTCTCCAAAGTCCAACCTTTACCAAGACAACAACAGTACCACCTTTCCCTTCATGTCTACCATCCAATTGGTTTATACATTATACCTGTTGAGATAATTGTATCTCCAGTTTTGCTTTTGTCTTATTTACGTTTTCTTTATGTACTTCTCTATAATTAACCCAGTGCTTTTCTCCTACATAAGAGAGTCCTAAGGTCTCGTCTAATGTATGAATTTCTTTTCTCCCAACATGGTATCAGAGAAACGGTCCTAGACCAAGGTTCCCGAATGCCACCCTAAAACCCTAACCCTACACGCCTAAACACCCCCTTCCTCTCGTCGCTGCCGCCAGGGCCTCAATTCAGTGTCGTCGCCGGCCTCTCCGCCAACCTCCTCGCGTCGCCAGGCGCAGCCGGCAAGGGCGCCACACGCGCAGGGTAACGCCAGCACATGTTTCCACGTGCCTTCCTTGTGCAGGGGCTCCGCCCGCGAAGGCTACACGCCCAACTTGCAGGGACTGCACCCTGCACAGGTCCTCTGAGCCGCTGGGCAGTCCTTCGATCTTCGTCCTACGTCGCGTAGGGCATCCCATCCCCCCTGCGGCCCGCAGCTGTGCTCCGACGACCCAGGAACTATTAGTGCATCTCTCTTTTATGCCTTGGAGGTCTGATCTTGATCGGATACTGCGATTTCTCTCATATAAATCACATCTTCCAGAACTAGAACTCACCAGGAATCAACGAGGATGGTTGTATGAGTCTACAGATACAACCACTCCTCTTTATGATTGTGTAGGCGCTCTCGGATCGTTATGCTCCCTAGTTTTCTGTGGCTCTCATTATCAGTGCAATGTCAGAAAACAAGAGTGACGTTTCTTCTTCCGGTGCCTTCAAGGATCCGGCTCCCATCGTGAAGATGGAAGGGACCAACTACGAGTTGTAGTGCATAAAGTTTCGTACTCTTATGCGTGCCATAATAAGGAGCACATTCTGACAGAAACAAAACCAACGGACAAAACTGGGGCTAATACTTCGTGGAAGCAAGATGATGCATATGCTCGCATTTGGCTCTTCGGGACATTCACCACGGAGATTGCAAACGATATAGTCAACCAGCCCACCGCAAAGGCTATGTGGGACATCTTAGCCGCTACATATGGGCAGGCAAAGAATGAGAGCATGATTCTTCAGTTGTAGTTTGACATTTTCTCGACCAAACAGAATGGTCGACCACTTCATCAGCACTACTCTCATCTTAGAGGCACGTTTGAGCGACTGTGCAGCTTCATTCCTATTATACCAGTACTGAGCAGTGGCAGCAGTATTGCAATGCCACTATGACAGGAATTTTCTATCATCTCTTGACTCTGAGTACGATACAACACGTACTCAACTCCTGACTGGAGAGACGATACCTCCAATGGATGAGGTGTACAAGCGATTGAGCAGGATTACTACTCCATCTACTATTGTATCCCAACCTCCCACAGCTATGGCAGTGTCTCGAGGTAGAGGGGGGAATTCCCAGTTTCGATTGCATGGACCTCGAGTTCGAGGAGGAGGATGTTAGTGTGGTCCAAGTTCTCATTGTCATCGTCCTGGACATTCTGAGGAGACTTGTTTTCGGAAGCATGGATATCATGCGTCTGCAAGGGTTGCTGAGCAGACTGAGCCTACTTCTGCTGCTACACAGGATGCACGCATGGATGATATTGTTTCTAGACTTCATGAGATGATGTCCACTCCTCCTATTCCAGCAGCAAGTTCTTCAGATTCCGCAGCTATTGCCCGAGCTTTGTCTAGCTCATCAGGTATTACTTATGCACTTACTAGTTGTAGCAATTCAGATTTCACTGCCTGGATTATGGATTCGGGCGCATCGCACCATATTTGTGGAGATCGAGCACAGTTCACTTCTTACAAGTCCATCCCGCATGTTAGATCCGTAGTGATTGCCAATGGAATACATCTTCCCATTATTGGTCAAGGGGAGATTGTTCTAACTCCATTTATGCACCTACAGAACGTTTTATATGCTCCTAACTTTCAGATGAATCTTTTGTCAATTAGTCAAATTACAAAGGATTTACACTATCGTGCCATATTTGATCCCTCTTCTCTTGTGTTTCAAGACATACTACCAGGCAGGATGATTGGATGTGGTCGTGAGCAGAGAGGATTATACAAGCTTGCCATACCATCGTGTGCCGGAGTTGCCACTATTCCATCTGGCTCTGTTTCCCCTTTCATGTGGCATCTACAGTTTGGACATCTCCCGCTTCAGAAGCTGTGGCATATTCTACCACAGATATCTACTTACGCCACCTTGGAATGCGATACATATCAGCTTGGAAAGCATCATAGGTCTTCTTTTCCAAGTCGACAGGGTCGTTGCAGTAGTCAGTCTTTTGAGTTGTTGCATTTTGATATTTGGGGTCCTAGTCGTGTTCCTAACCATCAAGGACATCGTTTTTATATGGTTGTTGTGGACGATTATTCTAGACTTTCTTGGGTTTTCTTGTTAAAATACAAGTCTGAAGCAGGTCTCATCATTAAATCTTTTCTTATTGAGGTCAAAAATATCTTCTCTGCTAATGTGAAATTTATTCGTACGTATAATGCATTGGAATTTTTCACATTACAGTTAGAGGAATTTCTCAGATCTCTAAGCATTGTTTATCTATACTTGGAAAGAAGGTCCCTTTCTCGATTGTGTTTCCCGAGAAGGACTTGTTCTCCTTGACTCCCAGAGTTTTTGGATCTGTGGCGTTTGTCCACAATTTTATCCCTGGTCGTGACAAGCTCTCACCTAGAGCTGTCAAATATGTTTTTGTTGGTTATTCTCACCCAAAAGGGGTATCGATGTTTTGATCATGTAGGAAGAAAATATTATGTGAGTGATGATGTCGCATTCTTTAAGTCTATTATGTATTTTTCTCACAGGTTATCTCATGCTACTTCTAGTGAGGATGTGGTTGTTCCCCCACCTCCATCTTCTCCATCTAGTGCACCCAATGTTGAGTCGCAGTCCTCACCACCTCCACCGCCACCACCACCTCCACCATCTCCACCTCCCTTACCTCAGACACAGTTCCTACCACATGTCTGCAAGCGCAAATCATCTACTCGCCCCTCTGCTCATGCGCCCTCCACATCATCGAGTATGCCCCAGGTATGTAATGAGCACACTGTTTCATCTAATGGCACTGGTGTCTTGAATGCAACACAGGATGAGGTAATATCAGAAGATAGAGAGGATGATGACCTGGACATACCTATTGCTTTGTGAAAGTCTCGTCGTCAATGTGCAACTTATCCTCTTGATGTGCATGTTTCATTGGACCATCTTTCAGAGGAGTACAAGAAGTTTGTTGTGGGACTCTCTGTTGTTTCTATCCCACGAACATATCAGGAGGTCGTACAGGACAATAGGTGGCATCTTGCAATAGAGGAATAGATGGCAGCTTTACAGTCGCGTGGCACATGGAGCAGTGTTTCTGCTCCTCCACGAGCATCTGTTACGAGCTGCAAGTGGATATTGACAGTAAAGCAAAGGGCAGATGGCAGTGTAGATCGCTACAAAGCCAGGCTTGTGGCGCGTGGGTTCACCCAAACCTATTGGGTGGACTATCAGGATATATTCTCACCGTTGGCCAGACGTTCAACTCTTTGCATTCTTTTATCAGTTGTTGTTTCACGAGACTGGCCACTTTACCAGCTGGTGTAAAGAACGCATTTTTATACAGTGATCTACAGGAGTAGGTGTATATGCAGCCACCAGGGTTTGCTACTGAGGGGGAGTCACAGAAGGTGTGCATGCTTCATAAGGCAATTTATGGCCTAAAGCAGAGTCCGAGATCTTGGTACCATAAGCTATCGGAGTTGATAGAGCGACAGGGTTTTGTGCGATCTACAGCAGATCACTCATTGTTTGTTCAGAACAAGGCCCTAAATGTCGGTTTCGGTCACCATTTCGGTATCGACCAAAACAGAATTTCGATGGAATTTCGGTGGAATTTCGACCGAAATTTCGATCATTTCGGTAATTTTTTTGTACTAGGACCTCCATATTTCGGTCATTTCGGTCGAATTTTGATTTTGTCTGGATATCGATATTCGACAGAAATTCGACCGAATTTCGCTGAAATTTGAGGCCATGGTTCAGAAGACACAGAGAGGTATTGTTGCTTTCCTTGTCTATGTTGACGATATCATTGTTACAGGGGATGATGAGCAGGGCATTCTGGCAGTCAAGGAGTTCCTAAGTCAGCAATTTGTGACTAAGGACCTTGGCACATTTCGATACTTCATTGGGTTAGAGTTTGTCAGGAACCAACGTGGTCTTGTAATGACCTAGAAGAATTTGTGATGGATCTTCTTTCTGAGACAGGAATGACAGGGTACAAGCCTGCTACTAGTCCTATGGATCCGAGTATGAGGTTATATGGTGATGACACTGAGGAAGTAGACAGACGGAGATATAGAGAAAGCTTGTTGGGAAGATCCTATATGCCACTATCGCCTGACCAGATATATCTTTTGCAGTGAGCAAAGTTAGCCAATTCATGGAGCATCCCAAGAAGGTGCATATGGATGCGGTGTATATGATCTTGAGATATTTGAAGACTTCACCTGGTTCTGGTCTCTTATTCAACATGGGTACATCTCTTGAGGTGACAGCTTGTGTAGATGCAGACTATGCAGGTTGCCAGGAACAGGAAGTCTACTTCTGGCTTTGCAATTTTAGTTGGCAGCTCTCTTGTTTCATGGAGAAGTAAGAAGCAGACAGTGGTGGCCAGATCTAGTGCAAAATCTGAGTACAAGGCCATGGCACGGGGAAGTGCAGAGATGATGGGGGTAAGATCTGTATTAACCGATCTTACTGTTAAGGTTTCTCTTCCCATGCAGCTTTTATGTGATAATTAAGCGGCTCTATTTATTGCCAACAATCCTACATTTCATGAACAGACCAAACACATAGAGGTGGATTGTCATTACACTAGAGATATGATTCAGAAAGGTCACAAATCCACATCACATGTTTCTACTGTAAATTATTAGACTGCAGATATCTTCACCAAGGCACTCGCCAGAGATCCATTTCAGAGGTGTTGCACCAAGCAGAGCATGATAGATATATATGCTCCAGCTTGAGGGGGAGTGTTGAGATAATTGTATCTCCGATTTTGCTTTTGTCTTATTGACGCTTTCTTTATGTACTTCTCTATAATTAACCCAGAGATTTTCTCCTATATAACAGAGCCCTATGGTCTCATCTAATGTATGAATTTCTTTTCTCCCAACAATACCAAACTCATTAGTTGGCGTCCTTAAATCCTCATACAACTCCCAAGACCTCTGCAACACAAAGATCGGCCCTCAACCTAACAATTGGCCTCTAAAATACAAACCTTCTCGTAAGTTCTTTTCTATATAGCCACCCATTCTAGTCCCACCAATCTATCTCCATACTAGCATCACACAGTTCAAGTCTCTTAGAGAAACATTACATCCATGGACCACTTAATCAAATGCATCCCAATACCCTCTTCACCCCTCCTCATGTGCCCCCTTCACATCATATCTAACCACTATTGTAAAAGTCAGCCAACTAGGACAACTAGTCCGTTCAACTAGTCAAGTCAGGGGTAGCCGACTCGACTAGGCATAGTCAGTTAAGCCGACTAATCGAACCGACAAATCGACCTAGTCGACCAACTACTCGGCCAACCTTTACAAAGACGACAACAACAACAACAAAGTCTTTTCCCACATTAAGTAGGGTCATCGACATGGATTCTTTGCCTCCATTCAGATCTATCTTGGGTCATTCTCGGGCTTAGATCCAAAAAACTAAGATCTCTTCGTATAGTCTCATTCCAACACTTCTTGGGTAATGCCTTAAATGTTGGTTTCGGTCACCATTTCGGTGATCGACCGAAACGAAATTTCGGTATTAAGATGGTTTGGTCATTCGCAAAGGAGGTTAGCTGATGCACCGGTGGGAAGATGCGAGTTTTGGGATGCTGAGCCGGCTAAGAGAGGGCGAGGAAGGCCCAAGAACATGGCCCTAAATTTTGGCAAAATTCGACCGAATTTCAGTTTCGACAGGTTACTGAAATTCAGTCGAATGGACAAAATAATCGAAATATGGGGGAGCCTAGTATAAAAATGATCAAAAATTTTTGATCATTTTTATACTAGGCTCCCCCATATTTCGATTATTTTGTCCATTCGACTGAATTTCATAACCTGTCGAAACTGAAATTCGGTCGAATTTTGCCAAAATTTAGGGCCATGTTCTTGGGCCTTCCTCGCCCTCTCTTAGCCGGCTCAGCATCCCAAAACTCGCATCTTCCCACCGGTGCATCAGCTAACCTCCTTTGCGAATGACCAAACCATCTTAAGCGATTTTTTAGCATCTTATCCTCGATCAGAGCTATACCAACTTTCATTCTGATTACATCATTATGAATCCAATCTTTACATGTGTTTGTGTGTGTCCACACATCCACCTTAGCATTTTCATTTCTGCTATAGCCATTCTTTGCACATGTTCACAGGCCACCATTTAGATCCATAGAGCATAGCAGGTCTCATGGTTGTCTTGTAAAATTTTTCTTTGATTTTTAAATGAATTTTCTTATCACAGAGAACGGTAAAGGCTCCTCTCCACTTTAGCCAACCTACATTTATTCTATTAGGAACATCTCTATCGATTTCCCTATCATGTTGCAAAAATAGATCCCACATATCTAAAAGAATCTCTCTTCTGAATGTTATCGTCACCAATCTTCGCCTCGATTCGTTCACCATTGCTTTCATCAAACCATATATTCAGTCTTAGCCCTACTTATACGAAATCCTTTAGTCTTCAATGCATGTCTCCAGAACTCAAGCTTCTCATTTACTCCATCTATAGTCTCATCAACCAACACGATATCATCGAAGAATAACATACACTAAGGTATCTCATCCTGAATGGGACTTGTCAACTCGTCCGTAATCAAAGTAAAAATGAATGGACTCAATGTTGAACATTGATGCAGACCAATGTTGATGCCAAAATAGTCAGTCTTTCCAGACTGTATCCTTACACAAGATGAAGCCCTATCATACATATCTTTGATGGCATTAATGTATAGGGCAGGTACTTGTCTCTTCTCCAAAACTTTCCACAATATCTCTCATGAGATAGAATCATAAGCCTTCTCCCAAATCAATAAAAATCATATGGAGGTTCTTCCTTTTAGCTCTATAAATCTCCATTGTTCTCAGCAAGTGGATGGCTTCAATAGTTGAGCAACCTGACATGAATCCGAATTGATTTCCTTTTATTTTGGAAATTTGTCTCAACCTCCTTTCGATCACACATTCCCAAATTTTCATAGTATGACTCATCAACTTGATACCTCTGTAATTTGAACAATTTTGAATGTCTCCTTTGTTCTTATAAAGAGTCACCACGATGCTTCTCCAATCTTCAAGCATTTCTTGCTTTGCCAAATAACATTGAATAAATTTGTAAATCAAGTCAAACCACGCTCACCTAAAACTCTCCAAACTTCTATAAGAATGTCATAAGGGTCCTACACCATTCCTATGTCTCATAGCTTTCAAAGCCTCGTCTACTTCCTTCTTTTGTATTCGTCTATAGCTTGCACGATTCAAGTAACTTTTACTACTAGCTAGATCTCCCAAAGTGATCATTCTATTTCTTTCCCCAATGAAAAGTTTATGGAAGTATAGCTTCCATCTAGTCTTTATATTCTTCCTAGTAACAAGCACGTGGCATTCCTCATCCTTAATGCATCTCACTTGAGAAAGGTCTTTGGTCTTTCTTTCTCTTACTTTAGCTAGGGATGAAAATGAATACAAATGTATTCGTATCCGTTCGTATCCGCATTCATCAAATAGAGGATATGGATGTCATTTTCTTGTATCTGGCGAATACGAATGCGAATACGAATATAAATGTTCAACATTCGCTGAATACGAATACGAGTAGGAATATAATATCCTCAACTTTGACGAATACGAACGTGAATACAAATGTTCAAAATTTTGAGGATACAAATACGAATATCCTTTTTTTGAAGGATACGAATATAGATATGAATACGAATATGAATATGAATGTTCAAGTTCTGGATGATACCAATACTTACATGGTATACAAAGAAGTAAATTTGGTAAGCTTTCTTTTATTATTTAGTTTTATCTTTAGGTTTCCCTTTATTATTTAGTTATTTTTTATGTACATATTCATTATTAAATTATTCATTAATACTTTTTGTACATTGGAAATTGTTATGAACCTAAAATGCTTATAGTTTTTAAGTAAATTTAGACATGTATAATATTTATATTAATTCGTATTCATTTATCAAATATCCGTATCCGAATTACCAATATTCGGTTTTGCATTCGTATTCGTATTTTGATGATATGATTTTACATTTAACATATTCATGTGATATTCGTATTCATATTCGGATCCGGATTTAAAAAAGGATGAGGATATGGTAACACCTATATTCGTATTCGTATCCGATTGTTTCATCCCTACTTCTGGCCCTCCTTAGAATCGAGATTTTTGTACAAAACTTCATAAGCTTTTGACTTAGTGTTTGACTTAGCTTTGCATACAACCTTCTTTGATTCCTTCTTCGCAATTTTGTAATTTGAGACAGTTTCATATGTTTTATCCTTGTACAGCTTTAAAGCATGCTCTTTTAATCTTGAGCTTCTCTTACACCCCTCCACTCCACTACTAAGCCTCCTTTTGGCCCGAAGCTCCTCCCTTAGACTCCCCTAGCATCTATTTGACTACCGTTCAGATATAAGATGCTACCGTCTCCCACATCTCGTTTGCACATCCGTTATAATCCCAAGATAAGTCTTCTAAAACCTTCCCCTGAAGCTTGATTGCTTCAATTGAAGATTCCACCATTTAGTTCTAGTGATCTTGGAAACCCTCTTTTTATTTACCAGTCCGTTTATTTGCACATCCATGACTAACAAGCGATGTTTGGTGGTCAAACTCTCTCTTGGGATTACTTTGCAGTATTTGCACCACAACGGATCTCTCCTCAACGCAAAGTAATCTATCTGTGTTCTAGTCGAGCTACTCCTATAAGTAATTAAATGATCCTCCCTCTTCCTTAAAGAGAGTGTTTGCTATGAAAAGTTCATAAGCTGTTACAAAATCTAGAATGACTTTTCTCTCTCATTTCTATCCCCGAAACCATGTCCTCCATGAACACTAGCAATCCCAAAAGCATCATTTCCCATCTATCCATTAAGATCTCCACCTAGGCAAATCATCTCTCTTGGTGGGATTCCTTGCTTAATCATATCCAAATCCTCTCAGAGAGCTTGTTTAATCCTTTCATCTAAACCAATTTGCGATGCACAAACTGAGATGATATTCAGAGTTTATTCTTCGAGCACCACTTTTAGCAAAATAATCCGACCCTCGAATCTTTGTACCTCAACCATACAATCCTTTAAATCCTTATGAACAACGACTCCAACACCGTTTCTGCCTTTATATTTACCTGAATACCAAAGTTTAAAGCATGTCTTCTCGATCTCACTTGCTTTCTCTCCAACCCATTTTGCATCTTGGAGACATAGTATTTGAATCTTCCTTCTTTCAATTGTATCTACTATCTCCATCGATTTGCTAGTTAAAATACCAATATTCCAACTACATATCCGCAACTTCCTTTGCAACCTTTTTTGGACTAACTTCTTTACTCGCATGCGTCCATCATGCGAGAACCCTTGCAAATTTTGGCAAGCATCCGGACGGGGATGCAGCGGAACTAGCTTATTTACTCACATGTGTTCCTTATGCGAGAACCCTTGCAAATTTTGAACTACATCCGAGCAGCGATGTGCGGCCCTTGCCAATTTCTCATTGCATTCGAACGATGCAACACACCGCTAGTAGGGAATGCCCCAACGAAATTTAAATGTTTGCTTAAATCCATGCTGAAAAGATCCTAACTATTTTGAAATAAATTCCTAAATAGTGTTCTTACAAAGAACACTATTTAGGAATCCATCTCTCTTACGTTGGCTGACAGCTACCTAACGCACAACCCTCCTCAATTTACCCGGGCTTGGAACCAGCCATGGTTGTTTTACAAAGAGATTTTTTTATTTTTCTTTTTTAAAAATCAAACTTACTCTAATATGCTTAATGTTATATTTAAAGTTAATTACTTCTTTTGTTTCATTATGATAGTATAGAAAATATACAAATCTATGCAAATATATAAGAATATATGTATAAAAATTATTTATATATTTAAAATAACTATCAAAATCGACTAATGATCGATTAAATCCGATTAGTTACCCGGCTGATGATATATCCTCAGTCAGTGATCCAGTTGACCGAGTAGACTACCAATTTCTGCAACCTTGTATCTAACGACCCTTTATCACACACCAACCTAACCCCCTCCGAGACTACTACCAACTAAGTTCATAGTCATTTTAAAAACCATCAACATTGCACCCCACATAAACTTCGTACTCCAACTAAAAACATTACGCTTCCAACCACCAAAATTCCTCCAGAGTTGTTGATCAACTCCACAACTTTGAAGTTTGTCAGTCTTGTGCCTATGACCAACCCCCATAACTTGCCATCCCAACCACCAAGCTTTCTCTCATGCGAAAAGACCACATCAACAAACCAAGACCAAAGCAATCTGCTAACCGAAGTCCCCTTTGTATTACCCGAGTAATGCAGAAGAAAAGTTTGTGCAAAGAAGAATTTAAGGAGGGGAGGAGGGAGAAAAAGACACACGGGTTATGTGAGTTCGAGCAGGTAGTCATGAAGATGCATTGGGAGAAAGGAGGAGAAAGGGAGAGGAGATATAAAGAAACTCCTATTTTTCTACAAATTGAACAGTATAAAACAATGATGATCATCCACATTATATAAGAAGGGGTGGAGATACATAAATAAAAAGGAAATAAACAAATCTAACAAATCCTAATTAACTCCCTAAATTACTCAACTTAATAATTAATTAGAGATCCTTTGTTCAAATAAAAATAAAATTTGCAAAGATGAATTCGAATCAGATAAAAATAAAGACAACTTGATCATAACTTAATTGAAAACTCTAATTGATCGGAAATCAATGGATGAAAAATTATAAATTTACCCTAATTCCCAATTTCGTGTTGCATCACTTCTCTATCGCTTGGATATTTGCATCTATTATATTTACCAACTAAGTTTATTATCATTATATTGAACTATCATGAATTTGGATAAACTTAACCTAATAAAAAAGGATTTCAAAAGCTAATCAATGATGAATATCCATGGATTCGCATAAATAAATTGAAGCTAAAATAAGCAAAATATGAAGCTTAAATACCACTTCTAAATAATCCAAGAAACATGCCATGTATAAGAATTATCGAAGGTACTAAAGCAACAAGAACAACTACTACTAATTCATCAGCTAATATATTTCTAAAAGGTCGAAAACTAAGTGATAAATGCCTTGTGAAATCCTCTAAAATGTTAAGGATTGGCCCTAAATTGATCCAATAATTCGATGACTCTTTTCCATCCTCCATGTTTCTTTTGTACTTCTGGGGGAGGGTGCTTAATTGTAAATTTTGTATTCTTCGAATGGAAGATTTTTTCCCTTTTTCTCTCCTAACTTTAACCACTTTGGTAAAGTACTTTTGGGTGAAGGATATTTATGTAATTTTCCCATGACATCCACTTGACTCTTCTCTTGGAGAGTACAGTTCTCATCAGGAATATGAGAGAACCTCTTGATAAGGTTTGTCTTCTCCCACAACAGTCCACTCGATCCTAAAGGGTTGCAATTCTTATGGTTTCTCCTGCCTCCGCTAGGGTTCTCTTCTCCAAAATGTTGATGGCAGCAGTTGCGTCATAAATAATCATGGACACCACAGTCACTCATGACGCGGTGGTTTCCAACCATATGGCATATATGCCTCCATCAGATCTCCTCCCCAAGCCAAGGATCTGAAAGAGAGGATCTTCCGGGGATGCCCTATTCAGTATGTGAATGTGCCGAGACACTACAGGGCACTCATGTCCATGTGGTTTCATGTGTAATATGTAAAATCGTGTACTCTATCTTTTGAGCTAGTTCAATAAATTCGTGGTGGGGTCCAATCTTCGGAATGAACTCTCTTTACCCTCAAAAAAAGGATCTGGAAGAGGTGGTGGGCAATGTCATCGGTTGTCGTGGTGGTGTTGCTCAAGCAATAGGTGGTGTTGATGAGGATACAAGCTGCAAGATTGGTAATAGGGATCCTTGACATGGCGACAAGGTGTATTGATAATGAGATGGGGTAGCATGGGGAAGGTTGAAAGGTTGAACGAGGATGGTGGTGGGCGCTAACGGTGGTCATGGTGGCAGCAAGACTAGCGTGGAAGGATGTGGTAGTATTGGAATTATTGAGTTGATGGTTGTGGGTTAGGTATTCAGTGGTGGTGGTTGTGTCGACATAGGGGAGGAGACAGCACCACTTGTGTAGGGCAATGATAACTACGTCAGGAAGAGGCGGTGGCAAATCAGCCAATAGTGGTGGCTCCCAAACCCTCAAGACAACAATTGTAAAGGCTCTTTTTTTAATTTCCATGCTCTAATACCACTTGATGCAGACAAAGTCAAAGATAGATGAAAGAAACGCAAGAAAATTGGAGGGAATGGTTATAAAGGCAGAGAAGCTCCAAAATCAAATTTCAATTTATGATCTGATAGCATGCCATTTAACAATGAACTACTGACCTCTTTATATAGAAAGGAATGGAATAAAAAATAAAATAAATACAATAAAATTTAACCACCAACCACCTAACAAACCCTAATTAACTCCTACAATATCTCTAACCGAAATTATCTACCATAATTTCCCCTTCACTTCGAAAACCTCATACCTTGATGAGTTGTTTGAATACCGATGGCGGTATCCATCAAAATTCATTGAAGGAATTTGGGCTTTCTTCTTTGATTTAGCACTTTTTGTATTTTTTTCAACTAAGGGTGTGAAGGCAATTCCTCTATCCCTTCATTTAAACAAAATCCTCCACCTAAGCTCTTCCCAACTATAACCTTCCAATAAAAGTTTTCTTGGTGGAACATTTCTCCATAATTATCCCATGACACCTAAAATTCCCATTTTAAGGGCTTTGGTTCTCTGTTGAAAGAAACCTTCAACCCATATCAAGGTTTATCTATTCCTACACCAACAGCGACGGCGGCGTAAAAAACAAGCAATATCGACATTAACAGCTCTGAAAATTACATAAATGAATTTTGGCTTTGCATGTCGTGGAAATGAGGAGCAGTAATGTGTTTCGAGGGCCTTGCAACACCCACAAGAGACAAGGTTCCTTGCTGTCAGGATGATGGTGTGGTCGCCTTAGAGAAATTATTGAAGCTTGAGGCCAAGTGTGTTGGGTGTAGCTGAGAGGGAAGTGTCACAACGACCATTAGGGTTTAGGAGGTGGCAATGGCTTTGACAAGAGGGTCGATGACTACGAGGGACATTAAAGATCCAGCAGCTGTAGCAACATGGGAGTCCCATGCGGGCTTCATCGACATGTACATCATGGCTTCGAGAGGCATCAGCGTCGTCAGATGGTGTAGCGAGGGTAGTGGCAGCGATGCAATTGGAAGGCTAGACATAGGTGGTGATAGCATCCTCGACGAGTGGCATGTGCATTTGAGATAACATTTGAGTGGGAGGCAGTGCCTTCTCATTGTGCTTCTCGGGATACAGATCATCAGTAGACGTGTTTTGTGGTGGGTTGCCAACTAGCGAACCCACATGGGGAGGTTTCGATAATGCTGGAACAACAATGGTGAAGATATTACTATGGGGACTTCAGGATCCTCATTTATAGTGCTTACACCGGAGATGTTTTTTCCTTCTTGTATGTGCATTGTAATGATAGGATCTTTCATGTAATCAATGTCTCATAGAGTGCACGTTGTATGGGTGTTGTACTAATCAGATTGTCGTCGTGAAAGAATGTTTTTCCTCATCAACATCTCCAGCTACCTTTGTACCTTAAGCATTGGAGATGGCGCTTCAACTTCTTTTGTTGCAAATACATGGTACGACTTAGACGACTTAACTAGTACGTCGTTCGCCAAAATATAATGGGATCGTCAAATAGTGACAACGATTCAGCAACCTATCGCTAATACCACCTGATGCAAACAAAGACTCGGAGATAGATAAGAGAAAGAAATTAGATGCAACAAGCTTCGCGAGGTGAGAGAGGAACAAAGATGAGAGGAGGAACCCTACAAAATTAGAAGGGATGGGATAAAGGAAGAGAAGTGCTCCAAAACCAAATCTCAATTCATAATGTCATAACATGCCCTTTAACAATGGGACTACTAACCCTTTTAAATAGCATCACCTCAAATTTCAACGAATTTCACCGATTTTTTTTGGAATTTCCATTTCTCTCTGTCACCGAAATCGAAACGATGCATTATTTTTTTTCCAAGATATCAGCGAAATATCAATGAAATTTCATCGAACTTACATGTCATTTCAACGAAATAACAAAAATAAGGGAACTTACTCCCTGCTTTCATCAAACTTTGTATATATTAATGAATTTTCACTTAGTTATTTATCAATATGTTGAGTTGTTAGAGTGCTTTACATTGCTTAAACAAGTTTCTTTAGTTACTTTCTTAATTTTAGATCTAAATCTAAACCAAATCAGTTAAGACACAAGATTTAAGAGTTAAATTAGAATTTTCATTGAATAAATTTATATTTATGTTTTCTTTATTTATTTTGATGTGTTTTGATTAATAGTTATTATAAGTGTCACCTCATTCTTATTGAAGAGGAATTATCAGGGTTTCTGCTACTAGTTTAGCGTACAGTTATGACTCTAGGCAGCACGTTGTTCTACATATCAACATACGTCATGATTATGACGATAATACTACTTAAAAACTTATATTTACAATCCTATTTTACAAATAAGTGTGTATTTCTATTTCATTTACTAACTTAAGAATATAAAAACCTTAGTTTTTTTTTGGGGGGGGAATCAAATTTAAAGTCATTTCCAAGATTTCCGATGATTTCACCAAAAACTTTCTTTCCGAACTTCGTGAAACGAAATCGAAATCTGAAATTTAAGGCCTTGTTTTACTATGGCTTCTCTATACTACAACGAGTATGTGCGACTATGCTAGTGCTAGGTTGTTAACAACCTTCCAAGTCTTGTGATTATAAATATTTTCCTACTATTAGTTTGGATATAGATTGTGCTTGTGAATGCTACGCAGTTTATTGGTGTTGATTTGTTTGTCTTGTATAACATATATTTTACGATCACAAGCTATATAATGCATCAATTAGACATACATGTTAGACAGATTTGTCTTTGTACGTGTATGTGTGTGTCTTATTTTATTTCTAAAATTAAATGTTTTTTCTAAGTTGAAAGTATTTTGGTTAGATATAAGTTCTATGTTATCATTTTGATATGTTATTTCTTATATAAGATATCATTTTGCTAGTACTCTTTGTTCGCCTATGTTTTTCTCTATTATTATTGCAAATGTCACCATTCTCTTAATGTTCAAGAGATACTTTTTGAAAAGAAAAAAGGAGTCTCCATCGTATAGGTGTGTGCCCAAAAACTTCATTGTTAATCACCTTTTAAGTAAAATTACATGTTGTATCAGGGCAAAAATATAAGCAAAAATTACACCACCCATCCCTCAGCGAGCGCCTTAGCGTGCGCCACAACATTCTCTCCAAATACTCTGTTCCTGTGGAAAATAACATTGTTCCTGGCCGACCAAATTGCCCAAAGAAGCGCCAAGCACTCAGAGTGCTCCCCCACCGTATCTCTCCATCCTTTCTCCAATGGAATCTCAAAAGCTCACTATGTTGCCATATCGCACCTCTGATTCCCAAGGATGAACCAAGCATCAATGGAGCTCCTGCATTTGAAGAATACATGGCCCGCATCCTCCACCTCCTCATGGCATCTCGAACAAGTGGGGCTGGACTTTTTTAAAGAACCGCATAAATCGATCCTCAGTAAGAAATCTTCCCCTTCTACACAACCATCGGAAAATTTTCACGCAAGTTGGAACCTTCCCATTCCAAATTCTTTTGCAATCCTCCACACAGCCACCCGGTTAGTAGATTATAGGTCCCTTCAAAGCCTTGTACGCTTTTCCCACTGAGAACCTCCCATCCCGCCAACACCAGCAATCTATACCTTTAGTTGGTCCCGTCACATTCTCTAGATCCAACAACATCATCACAAGATCTTCCGTCGTTCGATCAAACGGTTAAGACCTAAAAAGGGGAAGAAAGAATGTCCATCCCAAACCTCTGCCACAATTGCCTCTGGGTTCATAGCAAGAGCCAGTAGCCTTGGAAAACATTGACCTAGTACGCCACCTTCAGACCAATCTTCTGACCAAAATCTGAAACCCGTGCCATCTCCGACAATCGATCTCAAGAAGGATCGGATCTCCTGTGCTAAACCATAAATACCTTTGAACGGGTAATCGTCTTCCAGTCTACTAAGGATACCCCCCTTGCCTTCCCTGAAGCTAACTAGAAAAATCTCCGCATGATGCCTTCCAACCTCTTCCTTACTTCCACTAGGAGCATTCTTAAGGAGAGGAAAAAATGGTACCGCCAAGAGCATCGATTTCAATAAGACAAGTCTCCTCCCCTGGATAGACAAGCTGATTTCCATATTGCCAATCTCTGCTCCAGCTTATATACAACCGGCCTCCAATCCATCGCATCCATCCTTCCCTCTACCAAAGGAATACCACCAAGGTACCTGATGGGTAGAGTACCACTCAGTTATCTCAACCAGCCCTCACAAGTAGCAACCTCCTCCTTTAACCATCCAAAAGACACAAACTCTAAATTCATCATGTTAATCCTCAACCCCAACACCACCCTAAAGAGGTCGAGTACCGTTGATAGCCATTGGCAACATGACGGATCTCCCTCAATAAAAAGTATCGTATCATCTGCGTACTGGAGGATAGGAATAAATATATCCTCCTTCAAGTAACCCCAGAAAAGACCACCTGAGACTGCTCCCTCCATCATGGTCGCCAATGCACCTGAGGCAAGAACGAAATGCAAGGGTACGAGAGGGCAACCCTACCGAACTCCATGCTACGGTTGGAAGAAACCTCCTCTTGGTTTCCCATTCACCAATCTCGTGCAATAGCTGATCGCGATGCATCTCTTCATCCAGGAAATCCACCTATCTGGGAAACCACGTATGTGCATCGAGGCCCAAATAAATATGGTGAAACTAATGTTCAAGAGGTCAAAATAATGAATTCTAATTCTAGTTCCAAATATGGTTGTGGTTTGAAGCAGCATACTACTTTTTTTACTATTGGAGTGATTGGATGGAAATTTAATGTAACATATCATGTTAATATCTTACAACTAGCAAAAAATGTGTATTCTTATCTGATTTCTTGAGTTAAAGAATATTAAAATCTTATTTTTTAAAAAAAATAAGCTTTCAAGTAATTTTCCCAATTTTCAACCATTTCACCGAAATTCCACCAAATTTCTCTTTCCGGGCTTTATCAAAACAAAACGGAAATCTGACAGTTAAGGCTTTGTTAAATAAGGAGGGGTGAGATACAAAATAAATAAAATAAAGCTTAACCACTTAACAAATCCTAATTGACTCCTAAAGTATCTCTGACTAAAATTATCTACCGTAATTGATCTCATTTTATTTAACAAAAATAAAATCAATAATTGGCTTAAACTAACCAGAAACCTTGATTTTTTATCAAAATGTATTAATATGTGCTTGCATCCTCGTGCCACGAATGTTTTAGTAATGACCTCATTTTTATAGTATCTCTGACCACACCCCCATCACTATTACCACCGACTTGCAGAAGCTGATATTTGCTTTTACACTCCTCTTTTGCCACCATGACCCATCAACACCCATGAAATACTTTGTGGTCGATCTCCCTTCCCAGCAACATTAGCAACCATTACCAAGTCCTTCCAATCCATGCTTTCTAAGCATCGGCTCTTTTGTAAGAACACTAATAGATATTTCTTCGGAAAATGGTCTTTAACATCCTCACTTTTATCAAGGCCGTCACCATCCCTACTACACCTGGGTGGACTTTTCTTCTCCCATGCCCAAGCCCCTTCTTTATTGTTGTCTCTCAAGCATACCACCCATAAATTTCTTTCAAAAAAAGCATACCACTAGGGATGCAAACGGACGGATACGGATATAGGTATTACCATATCCTTATATGTTTTATACGAATACGGATGGGGATAAGGATATTGGACGGATATTAAAACTATCTTACGATATTCTTAAAAAACGAATACGGATGTAAAACGGATATTGATCGCATACGATTAATATTAGAAATACTTTATAGAATCAACTTAAATATTAAATGTGTTTGTATCAAATTTTATACAAATATGGTAAAAGAATGTATAGAATTATAAGGTTGTCGATATCAAAATGATATCCATATCCGTATACATTTTAAAATGGATACAGATGTCAAAATCTATATGAAACGGATATGGTGACGAATCGGATACGGATATATCTGTAACCATTGCATCCCTACATACTACCCATAAGAAAACACACTCGAGGCAGCCGACGTGAAGTTACCCACCACTTTGTTAAAGAGGCCCCCAACTCTTTTTCCCTCAAGAACCCATCATAATGGTCCAGTAGTTGAAGCAGCGGGCTCCCACTCCAATGACTAGGGTTCCAACCCCAACCTCCCCACATCCCTTAACTAGTAAAAAAAAACTCTTTTTCTTCGAACTAAAAGTTCAAAGGTTATTAACATTAAAGGAAGACCATCATCCCCACCTTATACCAAGTCAAAGCCTCCCCCTTCAACCAAAGTTTTACCCCTACATCCCCAAGCAACACCATTGCACAATGCCTAAGAAGATCCAAACTAAAAGGATGATCCAAAAAAGAATTCAATAGATCACGTGCATCCATACTCGATCTGAATGAGTGCAAACACCCACTCCAATGAGAGGGCTCCTCCATAAGAGAGATCTCAGCCATTGCATTAATTGACATCATTTGGAAAGTTAGGGCTATGAATCGCATGTTCCCACATTTTTCTCAAAACAAAAGGTGGCGTGTTGTCTTCTATACTTGACGGCAGTGACACCTCTGTGACAATCATGCAAGTGTCGCTTTTCTCACTTCATCAATCGTTCATGGAGCTTTGCCCCCCCCCCCCCCCGCCCGCCCAACCACACACGCAGGCTTGCAAGCCATGTGATACCATAAGGCAAATAGTTGACTACACCCTATAAAGTCAAGCACGATCGACATTGAAGATGGGAGCCAACGGAACCGTAGTTATCTCTCCCAAAGATGCAAAGGCATGCTTTACAGAAGAGTAGTCACTACATTGCAAGGGGAGATCCTCAACATGAAGCATCCAATAGAAGGGACAACCACCCCCCTTCCCCAATCTTGCAATCATGACCTCCTCCATCGGAATGAAGAGGCGATCGATTCCACACCAAACAAGAGGAGACAGCTTACGTCTCCCACCGACAAGCCTCTTACCATAATAATATTTCCCCCAACCAAACGACCTCGCCCCAGAACATTGAGCAAAGCCTCTCCAAAATCTACACCCTTGTTTGAGTACGTCCCTCCAGCTAGGGATGAGCATTGGGTAGGGCCGGCCTGACCCAGCCCGATGCCTGTCCTGACAAAGCCCGAGCCCAAACGATAAATGGGCAGGCTTGGGCTTGATTTTGGTCTGATCCAAATTTCAGGCCGGGTTCGGGCAAGCTTGGGCCCGAGCCTGAAGCCTGTGGGCCGGTCCGAGTATAAGGCCCAAGTGTAGGCCCGTATATATACCCATGATTTTCCATATGTAATTTCTGATTTCTAATAATACAGTACGTCTTCCTTTTTAAATTGCCATTATTCTATGTTATTTAGACATCAACTATGTTCATGTTTTGAAGAAATACATATTCACTATGTACATTTGCATATTAAATGTTTTTTTTGAAATCCAGAAGCAAGGGGGGTACATTCGACGGTGCACGCCCCAAAAAATTATTCAAAATAAACATGGAACAGAGAGGGAAAAAGAAAACAATCACACTATAGAGCCATTACAACGCCCAATCCCCCACCAGGTGTTTAGCAAAAAACCTCACATTCTCCTTATAGAACCTTTGGCCCGAGAACAACAACTCATTCCTTCCCCGCCATATCGCTCACAGCACGGCCACCGGATAAAACACCTCCATCATCGGCCTCCCCTTATTAGCCTGAAGCGAAGACCAGAACGATTGGAGGTCATTAGTGCAGCACCATTCCAAGCCAGCCCCCTTCCACACCTCAATCACCTTGGGGCATAAAAAGAAGAGATGCTCCACGGACTCAATCGCCGCATTGCAAAGTAGGCATCTGTCCAATATGATACCTAAAAGCCTGGCACAGCGATCTCTCGCCGCATTTGCATATTAAATGTGTATTGTATTCACATTTAAAATATTTTTTATATAGCAGGTCAGCCCGACCCGGCCCAACCCATGTACTAGTGGGCCGGGCTTGGGCTATAATTTCTGAAATTCGACGGGCTTAGGCTCAGCCCGCAAGCACGTAAATTGGAACCCAGCTCAGGCTGGGCTAGGTTGGGCCCGACCTGACCCGGACCGATGCTCATCCCTACCTCCAACTCTGAACATATCCAAACCAAGAGACTAAGTCAATTTGTTGAGGGTTGATCCCTCAAGTCAATTTGTTGGTGGTCGATCCCTCCTCTACCCAACAACATCCACGGGAATATCTTGAGAACCAAACGATGCATCCCCATATGAGAAGCCATTCCCTCCTCCATGAAAACTTCACGTCGATGCCCAGGCAAGCCATAGTGAAAGTAGAACATCGCAACATGACATGCATGCATCTTGTAGCCCAATTCCCTAAAGCAAGCACCTCATTTTCACCACCAACTAATAAGGGAGTCGTCAATATCAAACATCAAACAAATCCCCCCCTCTGGCTCGTCCCATTCCCTCACCTCCTTGACGACCTTAATTGCCTTTTTACTCTAGCTTTCTCATGCTCTCCCTCTGTGAAGATATTAGTATTTTCATATTCCATATGCATCTCTTTCTTATTATCTTTTCTGTTTTCTGCTTTATGTAATTTACCCGTAGGCCTCTCTACTATATAAGAGAGCCTAGGGTTCTCAGAAAGAACAAGCACTCTTATTTTCTCCAACATGGTATCAGAGCGGCGGTCCTAGACCGGAGCTCTCGATTCCCAAGAAACCCTAACCCCACCTCCAACCCCTCTCCTTGCGCGCCGCCGCCGCCTTCTCTCCGGCGCCGCATCTTTTCTTCGGCACCGCCTCCTCAGTTCGCATGCGCGCCCTCGCCTTCTCGCCGGCGCCGCTGCCTTGCGGGTCTCCACAGCAAGGTCACAGCGCAACGCGCACACAGCGCGCCTGCCCTCGCACGCACGCCCTCGCGCGCACCGCGCACTCGTTCTACGTGCACAGCGTATTCGACTTGCACGCACCATGTGCATCGGGTGTTGTCCCGCGCTCGTGTACCGCCTCGGCTCTGACTGTTGGTTGATGGGTTGGCGTGCATGAGTCTACACGTGCACCCAAACCCATATATGTTTGTGTAGACACACAACGTTGATCTCTCGCACCCGTAGCAGTCTTCTTTCGGCAATATGTCTGAGAACAAGGTTGATGTACCCGCCACTGGCGCATTCAGAGGTCCAGCGCCTATTGTGAAAATGACGGGATAAATTATGAGCTCTGGGCCATGCAGCTCATGAGCCTAATGAAGTTGAATGGTAAGAAACATATTCTTACCGAAGAGGAGCCGGTGGAGAAGACTGGGGTGCATGCCTCGTGGGAGGCAGATGATGTGTATGCCAAAGTTTGGCTATCTGGGACGTTGACGATAGAAATCGCCAACGATGTACTATATCAGCCCACGGCCAAGGCCATGTGGGATATTTTAGCGGCGACATATTCACAGGCGCGGAACGAGACCAAGATACTTCAGCTGCAGCATGATATTTTTACAATCAAGCAGAATGGGCGCCCTCTTCACTCATTGTACGCATCCCTATGAGGGATGTTTGAGAAGCTCCATAGCTTCATGCCATTGACAGCCACTCCAAAACAGCAGAAGACGTACAGGACGCTACCATGGTAGGTGTATTCCTGGCTACCATTGATCCATAGTACGATGCTGTCCGGTCTCAGATTCTAGCTGACGCTACTATTCCTCCAATGGAGGAAGCTTTCGCCGACTGAGCCGAATCACTGTCCCTGGCTCGTTTGCCAGCCAGACACCTTCAGCGATGGCAGCCTCCAGGGGTAGAGGTGGCTCTTCTACCTGACGTGGTCGTGGCCCCCGAGGTCGTGGAGGTCGAATTCGTCAACCATGCAGTTACTGTCGTCAACCTGGTCACTCCGAAGACACATGCTACTCAAAGTATGGCTTTCCTGCATCAGCTCGGGTAGCAGAACAAGTTGAGTCTCCTGCACCTTCCTCATTGGACCAGCCGATTCGATGATTTGGTTGTCAGACTGAGGAATATTATGCCTCCTGATACAACTCCTGAAGGTCAGTCAGATGGGGTCGTCTCTGCCTCTACCAGTTTACCTGCCACGGCCAGTACGTCAGGTAGCTCTCATGCTCTCACATCTTGTGGTGGATCTATGATTACGAACTGGATTATAGACTCTGGAGCGACACATCATCTCTGTGGGGAGAAGGAACAGCTCACCTCATATAGACATGTTTCTTCAGGACGAACTGTGGTGATAGCCAATGGGACACATTCCCCGATCACAGGACAGGGGGAGATTAATTTAACACCTTCTTTGAGATTGCAGAATGTGTTATATGCCCTGATTTTTCTATGAATTTGCTGTCCATTAGCCAGATTACAAAGGATTTAAACTGTTGAGCTATTTTTGACTCATCATATCTTATTTTTCAGGACATACCCTCGGGCAACGTGATTGGCTATGGCCGTGAGCAGAATGGTCTCTATCGTCTGATCCATACTCCTTATGTCGGTGCATCTCTCCATTCTACAGGATCAGACTCTCCATATATCTGGCATCTCTGGTTTGGTCACCTCCCTCTTCAGAAGATGAATCGTATTTTACCCCAGATTTCTCTGAAGTCGTCCTTCCAATGTGAAGTGTGTCAGTTGAGAAAGCATCATCGGTCTACTTTCCCGAGTCGTCAGAGTCGGAGCAGTGGCTCCTTGTTCGAGTTAGTCCATATTGATATTTGGGGTCCAAGTCGTGTTCTTGACCACCAGGGACACAGATTCTATTTGATTGCAGTGGATGATTTTTCTCGCTTGTCTTGGGTGTTTTTATTGAAGAATAAATCTGAAGCAGGAGATGTAATTCAAATGTTTATCAATGAAGTTCAAAAATGTTTTCTCTTCTTCTGTGAAAATTGTGCATTCTGACAATGCATTAGAGTTTTGTACTAGAACTCTGTCCTTGTTCTTTTCCTCTCGTGGCATAATTCATCAAACTTCATGTGCTTACACGTCACAATAAAATGGTGTTGCAGAGCGGAAACATCGACATCTATTGGATATTACTAGAAGCCTTCTTATTCAGAGTCATGCTCCATGCTCATTCTGGGGTGATGCAGTTCTCACAGCTTGTTACTTAGTTAATCGCATGCCCTCGTCTGTCTTAGGGGAGAAATCTCCTCTCTCTCTCTCTAGCCTTTCCTGAGAACGAGTTGTTCTCACTTCCACCCCGTGTATTTGGCTGCATTGGTTTTGTCCATCAGTTGGGACCAGGTCTTGATAAGCTCTCTCCTCGGGCTATCAAATGTGTGTTTGTAGGATACTCCAGGACACAGAAGGGGTATCGTTGCTTCGATCCACTGCGTTGAAAATATTTTGTTAGTGCAGATGTCACATTCTTTGAATCTGTGATGTTTTTCTATCCTACAGGAGACATACTGACTACTTCTCATTATGATACTTAGGTATTCATGCCACCACCTCCCGTGAGTCAGTTATCGCCGGTGCCATCTCCATCACCACCTCCTGTCATACCTTCACCTCCACCTTTACCGCCTCCAGTGACCGTTGTCCCCCTGTTACCAAAGCATTATACTCGTCGGTCCTCCTCTGCTCAAGGTCATGGCCCGTCATCCAGCAGCCCTCGGGTTGGTTCTGATAACTTGATTTCTAATGATGAGGCTGAGGAACTATTGATACAGGGAACACAGGAGGATACAGATGATGGAGATTTGGACGTGCCTATAGCTATTAGAAAGCAGAGGCGCACGTGTGCTTCCTATCCCATTGCTTCTCAGGTCTCCTTTCATCGTCTCACAGGCGATTTCCAGAGATTTGCAGCAACTCTATCTGCAGTAGAAATTCCACGCAATTATCAGGAGGCCCTGCAAGATAGCAAATGGCGGCTTGCTATGGAAGAAGAAATGGCCGCGTTGCAGTCCCGTGGCACTTGGACACTTGTTCCCCCTCCTTCCGGAGCGTCTATTGTTAGCTGCAAATGGGTCTTTACTATTAAATATCATGCAGATGGCAGCCTTGATCGGTACAAGGCACGGCTCGTGGCACGTGGTTTTACTCAGACCTATGGAGTTGATTACTTGGACATGTTTTCTCCAGTTGCTCGACATTCTACTTTGCGTGTCCTTCTTTCAGTCGTTGTAGCACGTGAGTGGCCGCTATTCCAGCTAGATGTGAAAATTGCATTTTTGTAAGGAGATCTCCAATAGGAGGTCTATATGCAGCAGCCTCCAGGTTTGCTACTGAAGGGGAGTGTCAGCAAGTTTGTAGACTCCATAAGGCAATACATGGCCTTAAACAGAGTCCAAGAGCGTGGTTTCAAAAGCTTTCAGACCTAATTGAACGACAAGGATCAAGCGGTCAAATGCAGACCATTCACTGTTTGTGCAGAAGACGTCTAGAGGTACTGTGGCTATCATGGTGTATGTTGATGATATTATATTACAGGAGATGATGCGCATGGAATCAAGATGGCGAAAGATTTTCTGGGTAGTAAATTTATGACTAAGGATCTGGGCACCCTAAGGTATTTCTTGGTGTTGGAATTTGCTAGGAATGCACAGCGTCTAATGATGACCCAAAGGAAGTATGTTACAGATATGCTTGCAGAGACAGGCATGATTGGAGATCTCGGCCTTCCACGACTCCTATGGATCCTAACATGAAGCTATACGATGATGATACAGACGAAGTTGATAAGAGGAGATACAAGTACGTGGTTGGAAAACTCATTTATGTTACAATTACCAGGTCGGATATTGCGACGCGGATTATGCAGGTTGTCCTAAGGATAGGAAATCAACTTTCGGGATTTGCAATATTTGTTGGCACTTCTCTCGTTTCTTGGAAAAGCAAGAAACAAACTGACATAGCAAGATCAAGTGCCGAATCCGAATATAGGGCTATGGCCCAAGCGAGCACAGAAATGATGTGGGTTCGAGCAGTGCTATGCGATCTACATGTAGAGGTTCCTCTACCTATGGAGTTACACTGTGATAACCAGGTTGCTCTATTCATTGCAAATAATCCTGTGTTCCATGAGAGAACGAAACATATTGAGGCAGATTGCCATTACACTAGAGACATGATTCAGAAGGGCCTGATTTCTACTTCCCATGTCAACTCCGGAGAATAAACAGTGGACATCTTCACCAACCAAGCCGCTGCTAAGAGGATCATTTCAGAAGTGTTCATCCAAGCTGAGCATGATTGATATCTATGCTCCAGCTTGAGGGGGGGTGTGAAGATATTAGTATTTCATATTACATATGATCTCTTTCTTATTATCTTTTTTGTTTTCCACTTTATGTAATTTACCCATAGGCCTCTCTACTATATAAGAGAGCCTAGGTTTCTCAGAAATAACAAGCACTCTTATTTTCTCCAACACCCTCTCTCTCTCCAAACATTATCATACATCCCTCCCAAACATCTAATATATGATGTTAAGATAATTATATATGTTTCTATGTCTATTCTATGTTATTATCTTTTCTCAGGACGTAGCATGTAATTATCCCAAGGGCTTTTCTCATATATAAGAGAGCCCTCAATCTATTCTAATGCATGAATAATTTTTCTCCCAACATGGTATCGGAGCAACGGTCCTAGACCGGGTATCCCACGCAAAAACCCTAACCCCTACACTCGCGCCCCCCACCCCCCTCCTCCGTGTGTCGTGCCGCCCCCATTCACCGTGCCGCCTCCGTGCGTTGCGTCGTACCCGTGTGTCGCACCTCCTCGTGCGCGGCTGCAGCAGTCTTGTGCGCCTCCTTGGTTGCGGCATCTGCCGCCTGCTGCCCGGGCGCCACTTGGCTATGGCATCCGCCTCCTTGGCTGCGGCATCCTTGTCCAGGGCACCGCTGCGGTTGCCCTGCCTTCCCTGGGCACCGTTGCGGGCTCAGGTTCCGCCCCAAAGGGGCCCCGCTGCTGTCGATGTTCTTGCAGTACATTAGGGTTGTCGCACATTACCCAAGAGATCTATGCACAGACCTAGGCGCAAGAAACAAAAGACCTCTGCAGCAGGTGTTGAGACACATTTGAGGAGGTCGGGATGGTTGTATGAGTCTACACATACAACCTATCTCTTCTATGGATTTGTAGACAAAGACGTTCCACTATATCCCTCAGTGGTTCCGTGTTTCGTGGCTCTTTCGTATCATGGCGGAAAACAAGGGTGACGTCTTCTCCTCTTCGGGTGCCTTCAAAGAACCGGCCCCAATTGTGAAGATGGATGGGACCAATTCTGCGCTTTGGTCTATGCAGTTTCGTACACTCATGCAGTGCCACAATAAGGAGCACATATTTACTGACTCCGAGCCGACAGACAAGACTGGGGTTAACGCAACATGGAAACAAGATGATGCTTATGCACGCATATGGCTCTCCGAGACACTGACTACGGAGATAGCAAATGATATTGTGAATCACACACTGCGAAGGCCATGTGGGATATACTTGCGGATACGTATGGCCAGTCGAAAAATGAAAGCAAAATACTTCAATTGCAATTCGATATCTTCTCGACCAAACAGAATGGTCGACCGCTCCATGCTCATTTCTCTCACCTGCGGGGCATGTTTGAGAGATTACACAGCTTCATGCCCATCACTACCAGCACAGAGCAACAACAGGCTTATCGCAACGCCACCATGACTGGAGTTTTTCTATCCTCTCTTGATCCTGAGTACGATGCTGCTCGTACTCAACTTCTGACTGGAAAGACCATTCCACCAATGGAAGAAGTCTATAAACGCCTGAGCAGGATTACTACTTCAGCGACCACTGCGCAGCCTACTCCTTCGGCTATGACTGCTACTAGAGGCAGAGGAGGATCATCTCACTTTCGTGGTCGTGGGACCGCGCGGTCGAGGTGGTAGACATCGTGGCCCGTGTACTCATTGCCATCGTCCAGGCCACTCCGAGGACACGTGCTTCCATAAACATGGCTATCCAGCTTCAGCACGAGTTGCAAAGCAGACTGAGATTTCCACAGCACCTGCATCAGACACTCGCCTTGATGACATTGTATCCAGGCTCCGTGAGATGATGACTACTCCAGCATATTCATCTCCAGGTACCACAGAGGCTGCCGCATCTGCCAAAGCGTCGTCTAGCTCTTCAGGTACTCATTATGCGTTCACCAGTCGTTCATATTCGGACCTCACAGATTGGATTATGGACTGCGAGGCATCCCATCATATATGTGGCGACAAGATGCAATTTTCTACCTACAGAGCTCTTTCACCTGGCAGATCTGTTGTTATTGCCAATGGGGTTCGATGGCCCATTATTGGTCAGGGGGAGATATCTATTGCACCTTCTCTCACTCTTCATAATGTCTTATATGCACCTGATTTTTAGATGAATATGTTGTCAATTAGTCAACTTACAAGAGATCTCCATTGTCGTGCCATATTTGATCCATCCTCTTTTGTGTTTCAGGACATACTGACTGGCGGGGTGATTGGACATGGCCGTGAGCAGAGAGGCTTGTATAGGCTTGCCTTACCATCATGCGCTGACGTTGCTGCCCTTCCTTCTGGACCCATTTCACCACTACTCTGGCATCTTCGCTTTGGTCATCTTCCGCTGCAGAAGCTGTGTTATGTTTCACCACAGATATCCCCCCGTACTACATTGAATTGTGAAGCCTGTCAGCTTGGGAAACATCATCGCTCTTCCTTTCCGAGCTGTCCAAGTCGTCATAGTAGTCGGTCCTTTGAGTTGTTTCATTTTGATATTTGGGGTCCGAGTCGTGTTCCTAATCATCAGGGACATCATTATTATATGGTTGTTGTCGATGATTTTTCTAGATTGTCGTGGGTGTTCTTGTTGAAACTTGAAACAGAAATCTGAGGCAGGTGCTATCATTAAAAAATTTCTTCTGGAAGTCAAAAATATTTTCTCTGCCGATGTCAAATTCATTCGTACAGATAATGCACTAGAGTTTACAACTCTTAACTTATCAGAATTTCTAAGTTCTATGGGTATGGTTCATCAAACTTCATGTAGTTATACTTCACAACAAAATGGTGTGGCGGAATGAAAACACCGCCATCTTCTTGATGTCACGCGTACATTGGTGATACAGAGTCGTACCCCACATTCCTTTTGGGGTGATGTTGTTCTCACTGCTGGGTACTTGGTTAATCGTATGCCGTCAACTAGTCTTGGAGAGAAAATTCCCTTCTTGATTGCGTTTCCCGAGAAGGACCTATTTTCTCTTACCCCCACAATCTTTGGGTCAGTGGCATTTGTCCATGATTTCACTCCTGGTCGTAACAAACTCTCACCTAGAGCGGTCAAATGTGTGTTTGTCGGATATTCTCACACTCAAAAAGGGTATAGATGCTTTGATCCTATTGGCAAAAGAAACTATGTGAGTGTTGATGTTGCCTTCTTTGAATCGATTATGTATTTCTCTTCCACAGGTGACAGGCTCTCCAATAGCACTACTGGAGAGGAAATTGTTGTTCCTCCTCCACCGTCTCCTCCACCGAATGGTTCTCATGGTATTCAACACCAACCACAACCAACACCGCCGCCGCCACCTCCTCCCGCCATTCCACAGCATTTCCTACCCTTGGTTTACACTCGCAGGTCAACTACTGGCACCTCTGCTCCTAGGTCGTCCACATCATCCAGCACGCCACAGGTATGTCTTGATAACATTGTTTCAATTGATACTACTGGCGTTCTTCATGGCATACAGGGTGATTTAGACCATCAGGACAGTGGGGATGATGATGATCTTCCTATTGCCCTCAGGAAGCCTCGACGCAAGTGTGCTACCTACCCGTTTGCAGCGCATGTTTCTCTACATCACCTTTCTGATGATCACAAGAAGTTCGTAGTGGGACTATCTGCACTTACTATCCCATGTACTTACACAGAGGCATTACAGAGCAAGCAGTGGCACCAGGCAATGGAAGAAGAAATGGTAGCGTTACGGTCTCGAGGAACATGGAGCATTATTCCCGCTCCCAATGGTGCATCGATTGTCAGTTGTAAGTGGATATTCTTCGTCAAGCACAATGCAGATGGTAGCGTGGATCGCTACAAAGCAAGGCTAGTGGCACGAGTATTCACCCAGACTTATGAGGTGGATTACCAGGACACGTTTTCTCCAGTTGCGCGACATTCGACACTGCGGATCCTACTTTCTGTAGCAGTTTCAAAAGATTGGTCGTTATATCAGCTTGATGTCAAGAATGCCTTTCTCTACGGTGACCTTCAGGAGGAGGTCTACATGCAGCAGCCACCTGGGTTTGTTGCTGAGGCCCTGAGGAGGAGTCCCAGAGTGTGTGCAAGCTACATAAGGCGATTTATGGACTGAAACAAAGTCTGAGAGCTTGGTACCAGAAGCTATCGGAGTTGATTGAACACAATGGCTTCGTGAGATCTACAGCGGACCACTCACTGTTTGTTCAGAAGACTGAGAAAGGTACAGTTGCCATTCTTGTTTACGTAGATGACATTATTGTTACAGGTGACGATGCTCACGGCATTGGACTAGCCAAGGAATTCCTAGGTCAACAGTTTGTGACTAAGGACCTCGGTACTCTTCGTTACTTTCTGGGGCTAGAATTTGCCAGAAACCAGAGTAGTCTAGTGATGACTCAAAGGAAGTTTGTGATGGATCTTCTCTCTGAGATTGAGACAGGTATGACTGGATGCAAGCCTGCCACTACACCTATGGACCCAAGTATGAAACTATATGACAAGGATACTGAGGAAGTAGATAGCAGGAGATACAGAGAACTGGTTGGGAAGCTGCTATATGTTACTATCACCAGACCAGATATCATGTTTGTAGTGAGCAAAGTTAGCCAGTTCATGGAGCAACCCAAAAAGGTGCATATAGATGCCATTTACATGATTTTGAGATATTTGAAGAATTCACCTGGTACTAGTCTATTATTCCGTAGGGATACATCCCTGGAGGTGACAGCATGTATGGATGCAGACTATGCAGGTTGTCCCATAGACAGGAAGTCCACATCGGGATTTGCAGTCTTTGTTTGAAGCCCACTCGTCTCGTGGAAGAGCAAGAAGCAAACTGTAGTAGCCAGATCAAGTGCAGAATCTGAGTACAGGGCCATGGCACAAGGAAGTACAGAGATGATGTGGATTAGACCAGTGTTAACTGATCTTACTATTGAAGTACCTCTTCCAATGCGACTCTTATGTGATAATCAAGCTGCGTTATTTATTGCCAATAATCATGCTTTCCATGAGCGAACAAAGCATATTGAGGTGGACTGTCACTACACCAGAGACATGATATAGAAAGTGCTCATAGCTACCTCTCATATTTCGACAGGGGATCAGACAGCCGACATCTTCACCAAGGCTCTATCTCGAAATCCATTTCAGAAGTGTTGTTCCAAGCTGAGCATGATAGATATATATGCTCCAGCTTGAGGGGAAGTGTTAAGATAATTATATATGTTTTTATGACTATTCTATGTTATTATCTTTTCTCAGGACGTAGCATGTAATTAACCCAAGGGCTTTTCTCCTATATAAGAGTGCCCTCAGTCTATTCTAATGCATGAATAATTTTTCTCCCAATATATGACAATCTTCGTAAGAAGAAGAATGATACATCGCAATATCCAAGAGGGACTGAGACATCATGTGTAAATTATTGCACCTCACACAGACTATTTGTGCCATAGATTTTCTTTCAAGGAAAAAGGATGACGGCCAAGCTTGCAACAATCGTCAGACTAGCCGTCTGATTATTCAAGTCAGTGGAATGACCGATTGAATAGAGATTAGTCAATCAACTTTTTTTACGTCATTTAAAGAGATTCCTTCAGGAGGTCCAAGCTTCTTTAGCTCCCGAACATATGGTGCTAAATTTTAGAGGGGTTGTTCAATCAGGAGTTCAGAACCTAAAATTTTTAAATATGTGTATTAAAGAAAATATTACATAGACCAGGACTCATATACATTCTTTAAATGCCCAATCGCATTTTCTGCACAAAGACTTTCCTGACAAAGACCACTTTGTTTTCAGTCATTGTCAGGTCCAATCAAGTACGAGTCTTCCGACCACCACCTTGGTTAGACGAGCTTTTTCACATACTTTCTTTGAGCTTTCGCACAAGAAAAACAAGTGAACCACAAGCACTGTACACAACTTCCATCAGTACCAGGAAGATCATTGTTCAACGGGCTTCGATTGTCAATCTCCGTAGTCTCAAAAGCCAAAGAAAAATCTTAACCAGTAGAGCTGTCGTCCAACTCCAAAGCTTCTTGCAATCAAATACACAATCCACGTTGTCAAACACTCTAGTATTGCGTGCTCTCCTTTACGGCTTTTCACCCTAATTTCCTTTCAAAAATTCAAACATTGTAATAGCACAAAAGATTCATCGATTTGATATGCCTTCCTTACTGTGAACCTACCATCATGTCAAGTTCAGTGATCACAGTCAACAAACGGACATTGATATTCAGTCAATGACTCCAATAGCAAACAAATTTTTTCCATCTGTATTCCGACAGATCAAAATGGAAAAATGATATCTAAACACTATTATCCCAAGATCTGCCAATCTATACCCATGGTCTAGCTCTCCAAAGCATACAACATCAGTAACCGACCACAGAGCACCCCATCCTCATTCCACTCATCTGGCCAGAAGCTTAAAGTGCAACCATTCCCAAAACATGCCGCATAGAAAACGAGTTCTCATGTAAAAACAAAATGTTAAAAGTCAGTAGTAATTATTGAAAGGATCAAGTCACTGAAAAGGAATTATTCAACAGGATGACTAATCAGATTTAGTCGATTTAATAGTTTGAAATCATTTTAAATTTATAAATTATTTTTATATATACTCTTATATATGTATATAGATTGGGTTGAGGATTTTACATTGATATATTTATATAAATGGTGAAGCCTTCTCCCAGTTTAAGTAGATCGGCTGCATGGATTCTTCCTCAAATCCATGTTAAAAGTTCCGGCTATCGATTACGTTGGTTGTCGCTACTTAACGCAACCTCCGCAAGGAGGGATTTACACTGACATATATATAATTTAATATGTATATTCTCATATTAATATAGATCTGAAAATGTTGAAGCTTCCAAGGCTAGTTAGTTTCTCTGGCCACTTCTGCATTCTTTTATATTTTATAGTAAGCCCATTCATGATCTTGCTGCAGCAAAGTTGCTTGCTGAACTAGCAAGCAACTATTTACATAATCTAAGTTTTGTTGATCTTGTTGAAGTGACATGAGCTTAGAGTCCTACCCCCTATGAAATGATTTGCTTATCTTACTGAACTAGCATTGGTTTTGATACTCATCAAAAACTGGAAATTGGGTATGTCCCGTCATTGCCACTCTCTCAATCATTCTTTGTGGGATTGCCACAATACTCAATCATATATTTTAAGCAGGACAACTACTCGGTTGGCCGACTATTGATCAACTATCTATTATGCAATCGACTACCCCACTGATGTGACTAATCGGACTAACTAGTCGGCTTAGTCGGATGATCCTTACAAACTTGGGTAAAACAAAGCAAAAACATCCAAAACATGGATGGGATCAAATAATCCTAAGTCGATGAGTCAGACTCAATGAGATCCCATGGACTTTCTGCACCAAGGAACACAGCAAATCAAAACTTCCACCTGAATTGTGGTTGACCTATTTTGAGAGCAACATGCTATTCATTTCTTTTATGCTAAAAACACCACAACCACCATCATCCTTCTGAATCATCATCATTTTCCAATCGGCCAATGGGATGCTTGAAGAGCCACTCAAAGAAGACTAGAGAAATGTCCCAAAAAAATCAAGTTTGCCCCCTAACATCCATTGGTATCAACCTGGAGGAGAACGGGAAAATAACGATAGCAGACATAACACCTTTCAGCAACAGCAGTCTCCATCCCCTAGAAAGGCAGGAAGCCTTCCACCCAGTCAATTCATCCAGCTTCTCCTCCAATTGCAACTAATTAGATTGATGTAGCCTACCACAAACCAAAGGTAAGCATGGGTATTGCAATGGTAAGAAACACGAGGTCCTCAGCCAAACCTCCAAGCAAAAATGTCCTCCAACATCAAGCCAAAGAACACAAAAGCAGATTTACTTCTATTGACCTGCAAACTAGAAACGTCCCCCAAAAAGGTCAAGAGTTACGTATTAGGAAAAAGGAACCAAAATATGTGACAATCTCCATCGTCGTAAGAATGAAAGATGCAAAGTGAGTGCATCCTTTGCTTCATGATTAACAAAAGAAAACAAGTTCAGAAAAGTAAACAAACTAGAAAAAATCTTGGCTGATATTGATTGAATAGCCAGATTCAATAGTATGCAGCAATCAATCTCTGGCTAGTTCGAGGGAGTGAGAATGGATAATAAGGAACAACATGAAACAAAGAATGAACTGGAGCAAAACAAAATGAAAATGAAAGAGAAGGAACTGAAGGGTGATAAGAGAAAAAGGAACAAGGGAAAAAGAAAATAACATATCTATTTCGTATGGAAAATTGCAGAAGGTATTCAATTTGCCTGCCACTATTTAAGGCATTTGGATGCATTTAGTTTATGTGCACACCAAAGAGAAGATGCAAATATGTCCACCGGTACATAATGTTTTATCACAATTAATTAATCACATGAGAATATTTATTATGTATCTTTCATTCAAGCCAAGTTATAAAACTAATGGTATTGTTAGTGTGATATCCTAAGAATACCAAGAAAATGGACATTGTTGGGTGCAACATACAGATTCATCACAGCGCAATATGGTACCAGTACAACTACGCGGATAAATGATGTGATGATCCCGGGAATAACATGGACAAAAATTACTTGAAAATACTAACATTAGCTTTTCACTGTTATACATCAAACAGAACATCTTGCCATTATCCAGAGCTTTCAAACTGTGAATCATTTAAAATATGGGCAGTATCTTGTGAGATCCAAACAGCATATCAAATATGAAGGACGGTTGAAAGATTTATAGGTCAAAAATCTTTCATCCTGAACATGCATTAGCCTTCGGTAGCCGACATGTCTCCATAATACGGCTATAAGCAACTGCAGTAAAGGTTAACCACTAGCTTTTTTTAAATCACCTTTTGCTATTCTTTTAACTGTTGAAACAATTTAGGGTCAAACAAGTGAACATTGATTATCAAAATTTTGGGTGGGTTCAAAAATTCAGAGGTCCCAGCTCTTTTTCAGGATCATGCTACATGATTGTATGCAGCAGACAGATCTCCATAATAAGATGAAGAGAACTCGCACTATAGGTTATCTCAACAAAATGAAAGGCAATTGCAATAGAGGATTGATTCACTGGGTCTATTTTAAGTCATATTTTGATACAAAATATACAAAGAGGCAGCTTCTTCCCACGGAAATATATTAGAATAAACTGTGATTCAAGGATCTGGATAACGAATTATGAGTGAAATTGAGTCATAAGCTAAAATATGGAAGAACTTTGACGTTTTATATTTTTATTTTCTAATATTATGTTTTCAATCCCACAAAGGCTGCCCAATTCCAGATGATAGCCTAAATAGTAAAGTCTTGAAATAGCATTATTATGTTCTCAACGTTTTCTTCCCTGGTGGAGAATCCTGAAGACAATGAGTTATACCATCTCTTTCCTTACTGTATTCCACCCTTAAAACTAGTGTTGGTCCTTGAATTACATTTCTCAGACAATCAACAAGCAAGTGATGTTGCAAAGGGATCCAGCTAACATCATCTCATAACATGATCTTTCCATCAAAAAAAAAGTAAATCGCTCATCATCAACAAGCAAGCACAGTTGATGTCAAATTCGGACAGTTATTATCAGCAAAATTCAAATCAGATGTCAAATTTTCTCTTCCAAAAAAAAGGCACTAAAATAAAGCAGTGATTCTCCCAAACTAGAGAGAGTCACGAAAGGACCTTTTCTTTCATCAGATAAAAACCCACAAAACACCTCCAATCGCCAATATCCGATCTTTCTCCTCGATCCGACTAACTGACGCCCTCCCCCTACAAAACCCACATTGCAAGTTTCCCGAAATCTAGCTTAAAACACGTCACATACAGTCAACCAAAGTGGAGTGGAAGAAGAACCCACATGCAATTCCACACAGTATACTCAAGAAGCGACCCACATATAGGTATAGCCACCAAAGA
>JAZKJV010008284.1:0-73308 GCA_037367405.1 Ottelia alismoides | reverse complement strand
TGCCGCTTTCAGCCCCACAGGTGGATGAGATTATTGCGCGAGCGTCATAAGCGTCACGAGCCGAGGACAGTGTACGAGCCAAAATCCGTGTGTACTGTGAAGATACCCATAGTCGTTTCTCCGTTTTTGTTTTTGTTACCTTGAGCAACATCCTAATGGGTGCGGCGCACCACTGTCAAGCAAAATATTCATAGGTTTATCAATGTTTTATGAAAAACTTTAACCATGGGGTACTTTATTTTTCAAAAAACTGTCAAGGGTGCCGGATTTTTCAAAAACGAGACAGCAATCGAGGCAGGTGCAGGACAGCTTGGAACCGCCATAACCCTTGCGGCGCAGCCGCTCGCTGGTTTTTAGGTCTATGGTTTTGGGACAAGGTGGTGGTTCGCTTTGGAACTTCGAACCACGGGGAGGCTTTTCGGGCTGCATCATCACGCGCAGTTTGAGCGCGTAGAGACCCAGATACACGGGCAGCATCAGCAGTCTGACCTTGCGTGTGCTGTAGTAGTTTTTATGGGGTGTAAGCGAGCTGCTTGCGCATGACTTTTGTTCGTTCATCGCGTATCGCTTTGGCTTGTCGTTTGGTCAGGCCTTCGGCCACCCGGTATCCAGCCTTTGAGATGGCCGTGGCTGTCAGTGATATGGTCAGCCGTAACGCGCCACTTCTTTCCGCCCTTCTCTTTGCTGATGAAGAAGCCAACAATCAGACAACGGTTGCGCTCTGAAAACATCTACCATTGCACCTCCCTGCATCGCGTTGCAAAAACCATAACCCAGTTGCCACAATTCGTCTATGCAAATCAGTTATTTTGTGCCAGCTATTTTAATGATGGTGAAGCCCGGCGAAATCAAACTCCCCGGTTGACTGCCTTGGTAAGTCGTCATTCAGCTTCACCATCACCCTTCAAAGGGAGGCGAAAATGGACGGCGACTATCAAGTACGATACCACCTACGCTCGCGCTTACTGTGAAAGCATCGTTCTCATCTACGATGAAGCCATTGAACCCATCGCACCAAAAACGTCTGGCCGAAGCTGGTCTTTCACAACTGCAATTCGATGCGGTCATTGAGCTTCACGCGGACATCGTGCGCGACCGCCTGTTCAATCCCAAAACCTATCCGTGGTATGCGCGTATCTATCTCGCGTTCCACTTCTCTTCGGCAAAGCCCCGCGCAAACACGGCACTCTGATGAGCGGATGTCGCATCTCGAAGGTGCGTTACAAACACGCGCCCAACCTCACAGTCTTGTGCCCACCACTGTTGATGATGGCTCTATCGGCGAGCAGGAGTTCGACGACTTCATGCGTGTCATAGAGCGCGGACGCGCTTCGCTTTTTGATGGCGGTAAACACGCGGGTGGCTTCATCGTGATGTGGGATGAAAAGGGACGCTATGTGCCGCGACTATCTCGGATCATCAATTAACCCCGTTCCCGACCTGCTTTTCCCCGAGTTTGTACGCATGGCCGCTGCAGAACATCCTCATTGATGAGACAGCCTGTGATGTTTATAACCGCACGATGTTTCCACCCAAGGAGCCTTGCTGAATGACTTTCCGAACCATCAAACTGCTGGCCAACAAGAACGCCAACGCCCATGTTGCAACCATCGAAGTCCCACCCTTCGAACCCATGCCCGAGATGCTATGTTGGGGTCAACGCTTCTTCACGCGACAATCCGACACCGAATACGTTGAGGGTTTTTGCTATTTTCATCCGCCTCAATGTAACCTACGTTAACGATTAATAACTCAAGGATTAAAAATGGCTAACGACAATCCATCTGCGAACTCGTTGGGCAAGAGCCGCTTCGGAGACCCGAACAATCTCAGCCCCTCGGAAGCTGGCAAGAAATCCGGCAACATGAGAACACCACTCCGCCGCTTGTCACGGATGATTATTGAAAAGGGCGAGACAGTCACGAAAGAGAAGCTCTTGGAGATGCTGGCCGGAGAGCAGGGAAGGTTGCTGCTTCCTGACGTGCTGGCGGTCAACAAGTTCATGCGCTCGCTCGATGATGATACGGCCTACGAAAAGCTGTGTGATGCTGTTGATGGCAAGCTGATTGAGCGCAAGATTGAAGGCCGCGCGAAATCGCTCGCCGAGCTGCTCACAGGTCTCGATGACATTGAGGATGAAACCTAATGACGCGGTTGAGCGCGAGGCCAAAAGAAAACTCAAGGCTTGCGTGACGACCCCGTGAGGATGGTTGTCGATGAGTTCAAGGCCGAGCCTGACACGTTTCAGGTTGATTTCCTCCGCGCCTTTGCTGACCCAGAAAAACAGCGCATTGCATTGAAGGCGTGTAAAGGCCCGGGTAAAACTGCCGTGTTGTCATGGGGCGCGTGGAACTTCCTCGGCTGCTATCCGCATTGCAAAATCGGTGCGACATCCATCACCGGCGATAACCTTGACGCGAACCTCTGGCCTGAGATGGCCAAGTGGCAGAAGCGCAGCGAGTTCTTCACCAACGAGTTTCACATGGTCAAAGCGGGCGCATCAGCAACCGCGAAAACCCCGAAGGACTGGTTCATGGACTGGCGAGCATGGCCGAAGGGTGGAGATGCCACGCAACAGGCTGACAGCCTCGCAGGTCTCCATGCCGACAATGTGATGTTCATTCTCGATGAGGCTGGTGGTATCCCTGACGCAGTCGCAGCCGCAGCAGAAGGTGTGCTTGCGAACGAAGGCGGCATGAAGAAGATTATCATCGCCGGAAACCCCACGCATCTGACAGGGCCACTCTACCACGCTTGCACAAACGAGCGGCATCTGTGGACTGTCATTGAAATCACCGGCGACCCAGACGACCCCAAGCGATGCAAGCGCATCTCGATTAAGTGGGCGCAAGAGCAAATCTTCAAGTACGGCAAAGACAATCCGTGGGTGCTGGTCAACGTCTATGGCAAGTTCCCGCCATCATCCATCAATGCGCTGCTCGGCCCTGATGATGTGGAAAGCTGCAATGAACCGCAGATACCGCCGCGAGCAGTACGAGGAGAGTGCAAAGACCCTCGGTGTTGACGTGGCTCGCTTCGGTGACGATGAAAGCATCATCTTCCCGCGTCAGGGCATCGTGGCCTTTATCCCGCGCCGCTTCCGTAACCTCGATGGCGTTCAGCTTGCCGGAAACCTCGCGCTCGCCGAGGATAAGTTTCAACTGATGGCGTGTTTATCGACTGCACAGGCGGCTTCGGGTCGTCATGCTATGATCATTACACGCAGGTTCTCAACCGCACCGCGCATCAGGTTATTTTCTCGAGCGCAGCCAAGAACCCCGCGCCAATACGCCAATCTCCGCGCCGAGATGCTGTGGGACTTGGCACAGTGGGTAAGAATGGCGGCGCATTGCCCAACATCCCAGAGTTGAAGGCTGAACTGTGCGCCCTCGAGTTTACCTTCACGAACAAGAGCCAAATCATCATCATGACAAGGACGACATCAAGGCCAAGATAGGCCGCTCGCCGACCTCACCGATGGTCTGGCCACGACATTTGGCCTTCCCGATTGCGCAGAAACAGATGTTTCAGATGCCGGTATTCAACAGCCGCAGACGAGATAGTGAATACGACCCCATCATGCGCCACTACGACACTGGCTACAGCAAAAACAACGTGGTTGCAGATTATGACCCTCTGAGTTATAAAGGTTGAGCTTGCCAAGGCGTATCGCACCACGAGGTTTTTATCATGTGCATGATGTCCACGCCTACGCCACCCGCACCCGCACCAACACCGGCAGTTCCAAGCAAGCCCTCACCCACCAGCACCGACCCCGTTGAAAGCGCGGCAGCAAAGGCCGCATCTTCACCTGCCCCGCAAGAGCAGGATGCGCAGGTTCAACAGCGCGTGATGATGAACGTCAACGCCGCCGCCTGAAAGCATCTAACACTGTTCTCACCGGTGGGGCTGGCGACACCTCAACGGGCCAACACCGCAGCTCGGAATGTTGTATGGCCAATAAGGTGAAGCATGGCCACACCCGCCACACAGAAAGAACCCGCAGGGTTGGTTTCCCCGAGCGTTCGAATTTCGAGAAGCGTCTTGCCGTCATGCAAATCGAGCGTTCAGCAATGGACGTTTTGGCGCAGGACATTCGCTCGTTCATCGCACCGCGCACAGCTCGCTTTAATGGCGAGAAGCCCAACCGACAGACCCGTGAAGACAGCAGCATCATCAACACCACGGCGCGTCTCTCTCTGCGTGTGCTTGGCAATGGCATGATGTCGGGCATCACCAGCCCTGCCCGCCCGTGGTTTCGCCTGACCACTCCTGACCCCGAGATGATGGAGAATGAAGAGGTCAAGGCATGGCTCTACGATGTCGAGAACATCCTGCGCAAGATATTCGCCCAGTCCAACCTGTACACGACATTGCCAACGCTTTACCGCGCTGGTCTTGGCGCATATGGCACTGGCGCGATGTCGATTGAAGACCACCCGACAAAGGTGGTGCATTTTTCAACCTATCCCTATGGCCAGTATTACATCGCCACCTCGCCGTTCAACGTAGTCGATACGTTCTACCGCGAGATGAGCATGACTGTCTCGCAGATGATTGAACGCTTCGGCGATAAGGTCAGCGCAGCAGTGCGAGCGATGTACGACAGGGGAGACTACGACCAATGGATACCCGTGTGTCAGGCCATCGAGCCGAACTACGGGGCGAACCCAAACAGATACAGCTCGCGCACAACAAGAAGTGGCGGTCTGTCTATTGGGAAGCTGGCTCAAAGCAGGACGGCGATGGCTTCCTGCGCAAGAGCGGTTTCAACAGCTTTCCGATGATGTGTCCCCGTTGGGATGTGAATGGCGAGGATGTGTGGGGAACTGGGCCATCTGAATATGCGCTCGGCGATGCGCGTGGCATCCAGCTCCTTGAACGGCGTTGCTATCAGGCGGTTGATAAGTGGGTCAGCCCGACCATGAAGGCTGATGCTTCAATGCGCAACACGCGCACCTCGAATATGCCCGGGGACACTGTGTATGTCACCGGCATGGCGCAGGGCAATGACAGCTACAAACCCGCCTATGAAATCAACCCGCGCTTCGAAGTTCTTGACCAGAAAATCATGCGGATTGAAGAGCGCATCAAGGAAGCGTTCTATTACACCTGTTCATGCAAGTCACCGCAATGGCTGACCAGCCGAATATCACGGCTACGCAAATCAGCATTATGCGCGATGAAGGGATGCTACAGCTAGGCCCAGTCCTTGAACGGATGAACACCGAATGTCTTGATCAAATCATCGACCAGACTTTTGACGCGCATGGTTCAGAGGCCTCATCCCGCCACCGCCTGATGTGCTGCATGGTGTTCCGCTCAAGATTGAGTACATCTCCATCCTTGCACAGGCACAGAAAGCTCTTGGCATTGGCGCGATTGAACGCATCACCGGCTTCGTTGGCACGTTGATGAAGATTGACCCCGATGCGCGGTTGAAGTTCGACACCATGCAGTCCATTGATGAATACGCGATGGCCACCGGTGTGCCGCCGCGCATCATTGTCTCTGATGAAAAGGTGGCCTCTGCCAAAGGCGCAATGCAGCAGCAGCAACAGGCTGCAATGATGGCGCAGATTGCCCCTGATATTGCGCGGTCGGTAAAGGACTTGTCACAGACACCGCTTGAAGGCGATAATGCGCTCACCCGTTCTCTCGGGCTTTAGGAGCTGAATGAAGAAAGAACTGACACCCGCTCAGGAAAACCTCCTGAACGTCATGCGCACCCGTGGCGGTCGCGCGGTTATCTGTGACATCCTCGCCAAGTGCAACCTGATGAAGGTCAGCGTTGCGAGCGACCCCGCATCTCACTTACTTCAACGAAGGCCAGCGCAATGTCGGCATCATGGTTTATGCCATGATTGACGAAGTTTGCCCCGAGCTATACGTTCTGATGTGTCAAGAAGCCAAGGAGGATGCAAAGCATGACGACGACACCAGACCAAAACAGCCAATCGACCACATCGAGCACGCCCTCGACCACACAAGACCCAACTACGATATTGACGGGTGAAGTTCCACAACAGGAAGGCCAGCAGCAGCAACAGCAATCAGCCGGTGACAAGCTTTTCGATGGCGACACTCAAAACAAGAAACCCGATACGAAACCAGACGCGAAGCCTGAGCCAACTGCTGAGGAAAAAGCAAAAGCAGAAGCAGACCAAAAAGCTGCTGATGATTATCGCGCCAAGTTCAAGGATGAAACGGCAGAGCAAAAAGCCGAGCGTCTGAAAAACGAAACACCTGAAGACAAAGCCCTGCGCGAGCGCATCGAGAAAGAAGATGCCGATGCGAAGAAGAAAGCGATGAAGAGGCCGAGAAGCGCAAGGAATGGGAAGGCGCACCTGAAAAGTATGAGCCTTTCTCCATCTCTGACGACCTCAAGGACAAGGGTCAATGTTGACCCCGACCTGCTGTCGAAGTTCGAGGAAACGGCTCGCAAGTACAACCTCAACCAGAAAGGCGCACAGGCTCTCATCGACATCCAGCTCGAAGCGCAGCGCAAGATGTTTGAGGCGCACGTCAACCAGAAGAAGCAATGGGCTGAAACCATATCCAAAGACCGCGACTTCCGGGCAATGAACACTTCGACAGACAAAGCTCGATGGCAACACGTTCATCTCGACCTTCGGCGATAGCGAGTGAAGAAGATGCTTGTGGACTGGGGCATCGGTGCGCATCCCGCTTTCGTGAAGATGTTTGCTCGCGCCGGTCGCGCCATGCGTGACGATGTCATGCTCAACCAAAGGACAAGGTGGTGCTGAGAACCTTTCGGCAGCCGAAGTGCTTTACGGCAAGGATTAATTCTCCTCCTCCCCTTTACCCATAGAGGGTGGCAAACTACCCTCGTGCAAGGCTCTTGCGCGGGGGTTTTTTTTCAGGCATATTCAGCTCACCAAGGTAGTCATAACTCTTTTGGAGGAAACTATGGCTACCCTTGCCTCAACATCCTTAACGATGATGGACTGGGCAAAGCGTATCGACCCGCAAGGCAAGACCGCTACCATCGTCGAACTGCTCAACCAAACCAACGACATCATCACGGATGCACTGTGGAAAGAGGCAACCTCGCTACCGGCAACCGCACTGTTCAGCGCACCTCGTTGCCAACAGTTTACTTCCGTAAGCTGAACTCTGGTGTGCCGCTTTCAAATCAACCACCCGCACGATTGACGATGCTTGCGCCTTCATGGAAGCGCGTTCGCACTGTGACGTTCGCGTGGCCAATCTTCACGGCGATGTGAAGGCTTATCGTCTCTCGGAAAGTTCAGCTTTCCTTGAAGCGATGAACCAAACATTCGCAACCACCCTGTTCTACGGCAACGCTTACGCCAACGAAGAACAGTTCCACGGCATCATGACCCGCTACAACTCGCTTTCTGGTACAATCGGCCAGAACGTGCTGTCTGCTGGTGGTGCTGGCTCTGACAACACATCGATAGTTCTTGTTGGTTGGGGCGACCAAGGCATTACCGGCCTCTTCCCGAAAGGCTCGAAGGTTGGTCTGCAACACCAAGACCTCGGCATCGATGATGTGCAGGACGCTAACGGCAACTGGTTTCAGGCCTACAAAGACCTGTTCACTTGGGATGTTGGTCTGTCAGTGAAAGACTGGCGTTACATTGTTCGTATTGCGAACATTGACGTATCAGACTTTATTGGTATCACCGGCACACAAGCAACAACTGCAAGCACAAACGTGCTGCGCATGATGGCTCGTGCATTAATTCGTCTTCCAAGCAAAAAGCTTGTGAAGCCGGTATTCTATGTGAACCGCACTGTTGCATCGGCTCTCACGATCATGGCTATGGAAAAGACAAGCAATGTTCTCAGCATCGAGCAAGGCCTGTCTCAACTTGGCAATCTGTGGGATAATAGCGCTTTATGGGCGTTCCCATCCGCACTTGTGACGCAATCCTGAACACGGAAAGCGTTGTATCGTAATACCTCGCAGAAAGGGGGCTTCTTGTAGCGATATGGGAAGCCCCCGCTGAGTGGTGTTTAACTTTGAAACAGGAGGCCTCAAAATGGCTATCGTAGATTTACAAAACCAATTCGCTGATGCTCAGGCTCTCTCTGCATCCGGGCGCATCAACCAACATCATCGACACTGGCGTTGCTGGTGACGTAGGCTCTGGCGAAGAGCTGTTTGTCGTCATTCAGGTCAACACCGCAGCCGATGCAACCGATGGCAACGAAACCTATTTCGGTCGCTGTTCAGGAAGATAGCTCTGCCGGTTTCGGTAGTGCCACCGACATTCTGACCCGCAGCGTTCCGCGTGGCCAAGCCGCCAACTCGCAAATCGTTCTGCCTCTTCCTCCGAACAGCAAGCGTTACCTGCGCTTGAACTGGACATTGGGTGGCACAACGCCTAGCATCACCTACACGGCGTTCTTGGCGCATGGTTGGCAGCAAGTGCAGAACTACGCTTCTGGCTTCTCCGTCAGCTAAGACCGCCTTCAATCTTAATCGGAGCTATCATGGCTTTTTTTCGTGCGTTACAAGATGGGTATATTGGCGGGGTGTATGTCCGCGCCAATGACACTTTCGAATATGACTTTCCCAAAGGGCAAAAACATGGCTCGTGGATGAAAGAAATCTCACGTTCGGAGGCTGTGCCAGAACAGGCTGATGAGTTCGAGCCATCAGCTCCAACAGTAAAAAAGTTCGGCGCATATGACACGCAGATGGAAGCCATCACGCGAGCTGAAAAGGCTCAGGATGCTGCTGCTAAAAACAAGCACCCAGACATCCCAAAGCCCAAAGCCACTGTTGACAAGAAAGACGGGAAGCCGACACCTGCCCCCGGGTCTCCTGACCAACAGCCTCCGAAAGAGGAAGCGAAAAGCTGAAACGAAAGACGAGCAAAAATCTGTTGGCGACCAACAGGTAATCTATCATTGTGGAGGTTGGGTCATGGCTATGGGAAGTTTGAAAACCGAGATGGACGACTGCTGTTCTCCATGCGAGCCAAACCCCTACGGCTACTCAACCTCCATTTCTCTCAATGAAGAACAGATTAAAGCGATGGGTCTCCCATCACTTCCTGAACCCGGCAACAGCTCGAAGTTCAGGCTCTTGCTTTTGTGACACACACAATGGTTGAGAAAGAGCAAGAAGGACGGCAAAACCACAACCGAGCGAAGGCTGTGTCTCCAGTTCACTGGACATGAGTTGAAACCGACAAAGACAGCGGTTGATGCGATGTACGGAGAAAGCGGAGATGATTAATGGCCGTAGTTTCTGAAACATCGATTTCGAATATGGCTCTCTCCCACATTGGGAATTTGAAGGGCATCGAAAACATCACCACCGACAACAGCGCAGAAGCGCGAGCTTGCAAGCTCTGGTATGAACAGGTGCGCGACCGCATCCTGTCACAGTTCTGGTGGGGCTTTGCAAAGACGCGGGTGAACCTGCAACTCTCCACAGTGGATGTGCCGGAAGGCTGGACATACGCTTACGATTACCCATCCGATTGCCTGTTTGCGCGGCGTATCATTGATCCTTATGTGCGCACACCCGGGGCGCGTCAGAAGATACCATTCACGCAATATCAGGATGAAGCCAATGCGAGCAAGCTCATCCTGTGCGACCAAGCGACAGCCGTCTTGAATACACCAAGCTGATTACCGACCCCACGATATTTTCAACCGCTATTCGTGGATTGCCTTGCTTGGGGTCTGGCCGAGCGCATCAGCACACCTTTGCGTGTGAGCGCAGAGTTGAAGAAGGAAGCGCGGCAGAACGCGATGTATTGGCTCAATGAAGCGGCATCACGCCATCTCGCGGAAGAACAGGAAGACCCTGAACCCGAAAGCGAGTTCGTGACCTACCGCATTTAGGAGGTTTCATGGACGGGTATCTTTTTCAAGCCAGCTTTGCATCTGGTGAAATAGGCGATAAAGCGCAAGGCCGCATCGACCTCGATTCTATTACACAGCCCTGCGCACCTGCCGCAACTTCATCGTGCGTCAATATGGCGGCACTGATAATCGCTCCGGCACAATCTTTCAGGGTGAGGTGCGTTATCCAACGCGCTACACGCGGGTGCGCCGTTTCCAGTTTTCGACTGTGCAGACCTACCACGCTTGAGTTCGGCCACTTGTATATGCGCGTGTACAAGGATGGCGCACAGGTTCTCGAAGCCTCAAAAGCAATCACCGGCATCACTAAGGCAAACCCTGCTGTTGTGACATCGGCTGGCCACGGCTCTCGAATGGCGATGATGTGTACATTCTCAGGTGTGTCAGGCATGAGCGAGTTGAATGGCCGCTCCTTCCGGCTGGCCAATGTCACCGCCAACACCTTTGAGCTGACTGATTATTACAGCACGAACATCAACAGCACTGCCTACACAGCTTATGCGGCTGGCGGCACAGTGGCTCGTATCTACACGCTTGTGACCCCGTGGCAGGAAACAGACCTGCAAGAGCTTGTGATTACGCAGAGCGCAGACGTTCTCACAGTGGTGCATCCAAACTATTACCCGCGCGACATCTCGCGCACCGGCCATGCAGCATGGACGCTTTCATTGTTCAATGCGCAGGAAGGCCCATTCAAAGACATCAACGCAGACACATCAAAAACTGTGTATGGCAGTGCCGCAACCGGCGCAATCACACTGACAGGTTCAGGCAATCCATTCACCTCGATATGGTGGGACGCTGTTCTAATCGAGCAGAAGCCAGACGACACCACGAAGACGTGGGAGGTTGCAAAGGTGTATGCCGCAGGTGAAATCGTGCGAGCTGGTTATAACTACTACCAGACGACTGCCGGTGGCACATCGGGGACAGTTCGACCAGACCATACCGAAGGCTCCTGCAACTGACGGAAGCCCGGGCGTGACGTGGAACTATCTGCACTCCGGCTTTGGCATTGTGCAAATCACCAGCTACACCAACGCCAACTCGGTAAACGCTACAGTGATTAAGCGGCTTTCACACAACAACCTTGCGGTTGGCGGGGCGACATACAACTGGGCAAAGGCGGCATGGAACTCAACGGATGGCTACCCGCAAGCCGTGGGGTATTTTCAGCAGCGCATGATTTTTGGTGGGACAGTCGGCCAACCCCAGACTATGTGGATGTCTGGCGCGGCCAATGCTCGCACGTTCTTCGGCAAGAGCAAGCCCATCCTTGATGATGAAGCTGTCACAGTCCAGCTTGACACACGCGAGGTCAACGCCATCCGCCACATCATCCGCTCAACCAGCTCATTGTTTTGACCTCTGCATCTGAACAGCTCGTATCCGGTGACAATGGCGCAATTCTGGCGACCGGAACACTGCTCACGAAGGGTGCAGGGCTATAACGGGGCAAGCAAGGTTGAACCCGTGATCATCAACAACACGGCTTTATTCGTGCAGGACAAGGGAAGCACTGTTTCAATCCCTCAGCTATTCCTATGACAGCGATACCTACACCGGCCAAGACCTCACCGGCTCGCGCTCCCCACCTGTTTGAGAAGAAGACCATCCGCGAATGGGCTTACCAGAAAGTGCCAAACTCCGTGATATGGACAGTGATGAGCGATGGTTCGCTTATCGGCCCTGACCTACATGAAAGACCAGCTTGTCGCGGCATGGCATCGCCATGACACTGATGGTCTTTTCGAAAGCGTGTGCTCGATTTCAGGCACGTTGGAAGACGATGTCTATTTTGTCGTAAAACGCACCATAAATGGCCAGACGCGCAGGTATGTGGAAAGACTGCACACCCGTATGTTAAACGAGACCAGAGAGGCTTATTTCGTTGATTGCGGCCTGTCCTATGATGGACGCTACACGGCAGGGTCAACAAGCATGACGCTGACCGGCGGGACGACATGGGGATACCCAGAAACGCTTACGCTGACCAGTTCAGCTCCATTGTTCGGGCCATCAGATGTGGGTGATGCCATTCAGTTCTGGGGGGAAACACGCTCTATCGCCTTTACCATTCTTTCCTATGGAAACCAGACGACTGTGACTGTGCAGCCAAACAAGAACATCCCTGTCGAATATCGCGGGGTGGGTTTCACCACATGGGAGTTTGCGCGTAACACTTTCACAGGTCTCGACCATCTCGAGGGCAAGACGGTGGCTATCTTGGCTGACGGGAATGTTCAGCCTCCGGCGACTGTCACGAATGGCTCTATCACGCTGGAAAATCCTCATGCGGTTGTCCATATCGGCCTCCCCTTTGTAAGCGATTTTGAAACGCTGGGACTTTGCATCAGCGCAAGGCCGTGGCGACCTGCGCGGTAAGACCATCAATGTAAACCGGTGCGATGTGTATGTCTATCAGACGCTCGGCATCAAGGTCGGAAGCGACACGAGCAACCTGCGCGAGATGCGCATTGACCCCATGAAATCTTGCAGGATGCCGCCATGCCTCTCGTGACAGGTATCGAAGAGGTAACTTTTGATGGAACTTGGGGCAAACGTAAGCGTATATTTATCAGGCAGGAAGACCCTCTCCCCGCATCAATCCTAAGTGTACACCCAGAAATCCATGTCTAACGATGGCGTTGAAATCATCCCCGCAACACTTGAACACGCAAGGCATATTGCTGAACGTGCTCGGGTTGACGACATCAATGAACTCTTTGCCATCGCGTGTGTCACGCCCTATGAGGCAATGGCAAAAGGCATTGAGCATGGCGAGGCGTGGACTGCGATGGGTGGTGGCGAGCCGGTGGTGATGTGGGGCGTTGTTCGGGCAAGCTATGTCCCTGATGCCGGAACGCCGTGGATGGTTGCATCGACAAAGATTGAACAGCTTGGGCTTCTTTTTCTGACGCGCTGCAAGCCATATGTGGTCGCCATGAAAGACCAATATGACGAGCTTTCCAACTATGTCGATGTGCGCAACCGGAAAACAATCGCATGGCTCAGGTGGCTTGGCTTCACGTTTGAAGAGCCTGTCAACATCGGGCCATTCGCAATGCCCTTCCATCGTTTTTCAATGAGGTGAACCATGTGCAGTCCTGCAATCGCTCTAACAGCAGCTTCAACCATTTTTGGTGCAGTATCATCCATGCAGCAAGGCAACGCCCAAGCAGCAGCTTATAAAGCTCAGGCTGAAAGCGATGCGCGTACCGCAGAGTACAACGCGAAGGTTGACGAGCAGAACGCGCAGATACAGAAAGACGCGGCAAAGGATGCTATCCAGCGCGGCACTGCTGATGCAGCCATTGTGCGCGAGAACGCTCGCCGCGCCAACGCAACCGCTCGCGCTATCGGTTCTGCCACTGGTTTCAGTCAGGGAACGGGAACGGCACTTGATATTCTTTCCCAAAACACTGCAACCGGCGAGCTTGATGCGCTCACAGTCAAGAACATGCAGCGCGTGAGGCCTATGGGTATGAAATCAAGGCGATGGACGCTCAGGCCTCGGCAGATGGCAGTTATTATCAGGCGGCAAACTCACGCATCCTCGGCGATTACAAGGCCAAGACAACGCAGATGGAAGCTCGCAACAAGGCACTGGGAACTGTTATCAGTGGTTTCAGTCAGGGCTATTCGCAATACAAAGCTAAAGCGTAAAGGGGGAGACAATGCCATCAGTTCCTATCGTTGAAAGAAAGGTAAACACCAACGCTTTACCAGCCCCTTCTTATGGCACTCGTTTGCAGAATGTCCCCGGGCAGATGTTTCAGGTATCAGATGGCGGAGCGGGTGAGCTTACCAAAGGCCTGAGCGATGCAAGCAACGCCATGTTCAAGGTGGAGATGCACGAAAAGGAAAAGGCCGATGCGGTCAACCTTCTCGCTGCGCAGGACAAGCTCAACTCATGGGTGAATGATAGCCTGTGGAACAAAGACACTGGTGCGTTCAGCAAAAAGGGTAAAGACGCGCTCACGCTTTCCGACCAGCTTTTTCCGCAATACAACAAGCTCGCCAAAGAAATACGCGATGGCCTGACCAACGATGATCAACGCGCTGCGTTTGACCGCTACGCAATCCCCGGGGCGCGTGACTTTCAGGAAAAGCTTTTGCGCCATGCCATGCAGGAGAACGAGAACTATCAATCCGGTATGTTCAAGTCCTCGGTAGAAAACGCAAAGACCAACGCCTCGCTTTACTTCGATGATAGCAAGCGTGTCGAGCAGGAGATTGTCAACGCACGAAACACCATTCTTGCCCAAAGCAAGCTGAATGGATGGAGCGCGGCGCAAACAGAGGAAGGTGTGCGCAAGGCTCAGGCGGAAGCTTTCAAGGGCGCGTTCAACTCCATGCTTGACCGCAACCCGATGGGCGCAAAATCCATCTATGACAAATATGCGCCTGACCTCGATGCAGAGACCGCAGATGCCGCTCGCAATGCGCTCAAACCTGCCGTGACAAAGCACGAGGGCAATCGCATCGCCAACAAAATCCTTTCATCCAAAGCCCCACCGCTCAATCAGGATGCGGTGATTAACTGGGTGATTGATAATTCGGAAGGCACGAAGCTTGTGCCGGATGGTGATGGTCAAGCGATTTACGGCATCAACTCGAAGTGGAACCCTGAGCTGTTCAAGGATGGCAAAATCCCCACGCGGGAAGAGGCTGTTCAGGCTTACAAGGACAAGTATTGGGAGCGCGATGGCATCAAGCTTGACGACCTTCCAGCCAACATGAAACTGGTTGCTTTCGATGGGATGGTCAATCACCGCGAAGGCTTCATGGGCGAGGCCATTAAGAGGCCGATGGCGACCCGCGCAAACTGATTGAGCTTCGCGCCAAAGAGTATCAACGGCTCGCGCAGGAAAACCCAGAGAAGTATGGCAAGGAATTGAACGGGTGGATGAACCGCCTATCCCGTTTGAGCGAGCAAATCAACGTGCAGCGCGGCCAGTTGCCAGACCTTGCCGAGATGAAAAAGCAGATTGCTTTGGAGAGCGAAGACCCTGATGTTCAGGCGGCTGCTGAAAAATCAATCAGCGATACTTACGAGCAGATAAAAAAAGACCGCTCGGAGCGCGAGAACCAGTCCTTCATTGAAGCCATGAATTATAAACATTCCGGCAAGCCTGTGCCTGACAGTATCATGGGGCAGCTTTGGAACTTGTCACCCGAGAAGGCACAGAAGGTTGAGGACTACACAGGCGCAACTGACCAATCAACCTATTACAGCCTCTATTCGATGCCCGTTGAGCAGTTCTCTGAGATTGACTTGCGCAATTATGCAGACCGCCTCAGCTCATCCGATTTCAAAGAGATGGTGAAGCGGCAAGATGAGATGCGCAAAGACCCTGCCAAGAAAGGTGAAGGCCGCACACGGCAGCAAATCATCACTGACACCATCGATGCCTTGTTTCCCCAAAAGGGTGATGCCGACAAGCGCAGACTGGCCAGCGCAAAGATGGCTCGCGCTTTTGATGAAGAGGTTGCAGCCTACCGCGCTTCAAGCGGGAAGAACCCAAGCCCCATTGATATGCAGCGCATCGCGGATGGTCTTGTGCTTAAAACCCACAAGAAAGATGCTGGATGGTTCGGTGGCGACACGCGCCGCTACGATGCCGGTGACTACAAAATCGATGGCATCTCGGATGAAGTCGTGCTTTCAGGTGGCAAGCGTGTCCCTGCGCGTTTTGTTATCGATGGACAAAACCTGTCGTATAACGAGATGATAGGCCGCATCGTCACTGATGCTCGCTTTAAGGGCTTGCAAGTAAGTGATGAGACGATCTCGGAAATCTACAAAAACGCCAAGAACGCTGGCGTTATTCAGGTGGTGACTTATGACCGATAAAACCGACCTTTCCACATTCTCGCTTGGCTTCTCCAACGATGATTATTTCCGCGCCAATGTGAAGAAAGCCGTTGATGATGGCATCAAGCCTGACCAGATGGCGAGCGATATTGGCCTGTCTAAAAGCACCGGTCTGCCGCTTGGCGTGGTGTCGCGCAACCGCGATGAGGTGACAAAGCAAAACACCTTTGACCAGATTGAAAAATACGACCTTCCCAACAAAGCCCCGAAGTCGGCTGCATGGATTGCATCTGACCCATCCCACGCCGCACTGACGATGGATGATTTAGGCTTCTTCGAGAAGTTCGAGCTGGCAATGGATGGCATCAATCAGGCGTGGAAACAGGGATGGGAGCAGAACGCGGTTTACCGCATCCGCGCCCGTCAGGTGAAAGACCGCATCCTGAAAACAACCTCCAACACACCGGAAGAGCTTGCTTGGGCAGACCAAGTCGAAGGCGCGAATAAATGGACACCTGTTGAGCAGCTTGGGACTGGCGACCTTGTAAACCAGATGCTTGTTTCTACCGCGCAGCAGGGCGCTGGTCTGTTTCAGACGACCATGAACATTGGCACACGCGCCATGCAGGGAGGCATGATAGGTGCTGCTGCTGGCTCTGTCATACCCGCAGCGGGAACACTGGCAGGTTTCGGCGCAGGTGTTGCAGCCGGTAGCGCGGTTGGTGGTGCTGAGGACAGCTTTGAACAAAATCTCGGCCAGACCTTTTCGGATTACCGGCAGATTAAAGACAAGGACGGGAAGCCGATTGATGAAAACCTCGCTATGACGATGGCTCTTCTGGTATCCGGCCCTGTTGCTGGTCTCGATTTCGTGTCCCTCCATCAAGCCGGAAAACTGATACTGGGCTTTGATAAACTGAAAGGCTATCTTGCAAAGGAAAGCATCAAAAAAGCTCTTGCCGATGAAGGTGCGCGAGCCGTGATGATGGACATCGCCAAGAAATATCTCGGCGCGGTTCTGACAGAAGGCGTGACCGAAGGGGCGCAACAGGCCATTCAGGACAGTGGTGGCGAGCTTACCAAAGCCATTGCCCCGGGTGATTTTGAGTTCAAGACCACACAGCAAATCCTCGACAGCGCAGGTGAGGCCGCAAAGCAAGGCGCGATGGTGGCCGGTACGCTTGGCACTCTCGGGGCTGGCGCACACGCTATAACACGCTTGCCAAACGCCTCAAAAATAACGCCGCAGGAAGTGGCGGATAAGACGCGCACGATCAATGAGATGGCAAGAACCGCAAAGCTTTATCAGCGTTCGCCTGAGAAGTTTTACGATTATCTGCAACGCATTGGCGGCGACCAGATGGTTTACATCAATGGTCAGGCTGGACTTGATGCCATCAATGCAATGGATGATGCTTCGCGCTCGCGTCTGCTCGAGGCTGTTCCCGACCTTATTGACCAAGTGAATGAGGCCGCGCATGGCAAAACAGACTTTTCCCTGCGCAAGGCGGATTATGCCGCGTTTATCGCGCCGACCCCACAAGCTGATGCGCTTGTCGATTTTGTCAAAGAAAGGCCACACGATTTCAGCGTTGCAGAGCTGCGTGACCATGCCGACTACATGGCCAACAATCCTGACATCGCTCAGGCCTTGCAATTCGTGGCAAACCAAATCACCAGCCAGAAGCCAGACGACCTTACTGTTTCGGCTGTTGAAAACATCTTCAAGAAAGCTCTGGTTGATGCTGGTCGCCCTTCGAATGAAGCCCAGTATATCGGGCGCATGACGGCCAAGATGTTTGGCATCCACGCGGCTGCTTTTAACGAGACCGCCGCAGATGTCTTAAATCGAGGCGTGGTGGGCTTTCAGACAGTTGGCAAGGATGGCACTGTCTTGAAGCAAGGCTCGACTGTGGATGTCATTCTGGGCGATTTGCAAGCCATCCAGCAGGGCAAGGCTGAGGGCATCACCGAGGGCGAGAAGATTGCGCTTAACGACTTCGGAAAACGTCTCAATCAGGCGCAGCTCACAGTTGAACAGGCGCGAGCCATGAAACCTGATGAGCTGCTCGACCGGCTTTACGGAAAGGCTAGTCAATCTGGTCAATCCGTGGTGTTGCAACAGCAACCGCGCATTGATGCCAATATGGTGAAACAGTACCTCTCCGTTCCGGCAGGTGGAGCGCAAACCATAAGCCAGCAGTTCCAGCAACCGCTCGAGGCCATCCGCAACGCCATGCTTGCGGCTGGTATCGACCCGAACACACTGGTTGACCAAGCGGTAGAGACAATCAACAACTACATCGATGCGTATTACAGCCAGCAGCAACAGCCAGATGCAATGCGTAGCGCGGTTGAAAGCATCATGCAAAAAGACACGCGCACACTCAATCAGGATGCTGTTGTCCCATCCGACATCAATGAGCTTGGCTTCTATTCCAAGATGCAGCGTTTCATCAATGAAAAGCTGAACGCCTCCGGCACGGGTACGCAATACAAACAGCAGATTGAAGCCTTCATCAAAAAGGGCGAGTTCAAGGCTGATGAGTATTTCTGGTCTGGGCTTGGTGATTATCTCACGCTCAAAGGCGATGAAAAAGTCACGAAGAACGACATCATGGAGTTTTTCAAAAACAGCCCATTCCAGCTTGAGGAGGTTGGAGAGCAGAGCAACTCATCTGATGCGCCCATTGGAACGAATGTCATTACCGAGGACAGCTTCCGGCACATTGGCAATTATTACAACGACCCAGACACAAGCTGGATTGAAGAAAATGCGCGTGACAACTATTACGAAAACAGCCTTCTCGATGTTGTAGGAGAGTATCTCGAAAACGATGTTGAGTTTGATAGCGATGTTGAACGCGACAAAATCATCAAGGCTTATGATGATTTGAGATACAGTGGCGGCAGAATGGCTCGCACTATTGGTGAAGATAGGGTTTTTGATTTCCTGAAAGAAAACATCAGTCACCTTGTTCATCTCGACCTCGATAGCCTTGAAGAAACTGCAATGGAGAGGGCGCGTAACGATGCAGAAGAAGCAGCGCGTAACGATGAGTACAACTACACAGACGAATACGAGCTTGAGCTTGATGGCGTAAGCGAGCAAATCAATGTCCGGCGCGATGGTTCTGGCGATTATTTCTGGATTGAGATAGGCGCACATGGTGATCATGACGATGTCACCTTTGAGGCTTATGACTGGCCACAGACCATCAAGAAAATCAAGGATGAGCTTGTCAGTCGTGGCTATGATGTCGGTGCTGGTTTTGGTGGTGAAGACATTGGCGACAACCCAGAGTTTGAAAAATACTCGGGCAAGGTCGGCAAGAATTATGCTTTCTTCCGTTTGCGCATTGCATCAGGTCTTAAAGGTGGAACTTTCACAAAGACCGGCCACTACAAAGATGAAGATGTTGTCATTCACTACCGCACAAAAGACCGTGTCGGGCCGGATGGTGAAAAGATGCTCTTCATTGAAGAGATGCAGAGCGACCTCCATCAGGATGCTTACTCGCGCAAGCTTAAAGGTCTTGTTGCCTATAAGGGCGATGTGTCACCGGAAGAACAGAAAAATGCTGACCTGAAAGCCGAGGAGCTTTGGAAAAAACGCTCTCAGTTGAACGACAAGTACGAGCGCATTTATGAAGAGGCTGGAAGCAATGTGCGTCAGACCATTGATGCGCGTATCCCGCTTTACAAGATTGCATCTGATGCCGATAAAAGCGCGGTAAACATCCTGCGCAGTGTCGCAGCAAAGGTTGTTGAAAATGGTGATGATAAAGAAAAAACCATCGAAAACTACCTTCGCCTTGAAGAAGCTGGCAAAAGAAATATCGAGCTTGATGGCGGAGAATTGAATGATGCTCTTGGTGCAGCAAGCAATACTGAGATGCGCCAAGCTCGTGAGATTTTTACTACCATACGCTATGACGACATTCCCGAGATGAACCCCAACGATAGTTGGGCTTCGATTGTCGATAAGGGCTTTGAAGCCCATCTTGAAAGATACAATGAAGGTGGGGAGCGCGATGCAATGCGCAGGTCTTTAACACCTGCATATGAGCTTTTGAGGAACGCACCATCACCGATGGTCAAAAAAGACCTCATCATGCTCGCCATCCGCGAAGCTGTAACGCTCAACATCGATGATTACATTGCGGCTGCACAAGTACGCAAAGAGATAAATGCTGTTGAAGCTGAACGCACAAAGATGGAAAGCATCAACAATGCCCTACCTGATGCGCCTTACCAAAAAACATGGCGTGAAATCGGCATGAAGCGTCTCATCACAAAAGCCGTGAATGGTGGGTATCAATCAATTGGCTGGACAGTCGGGCAGCAGCAGAATATCCGCTACAATCTTTCGTCATTCATCAACTCGCTCTCTGGCCGCAAAGATGGTGATGGATACACCATTGAGGTTGCTGATAACCGCGTGGCCAATGCGATTGAACAGGCTGGTGGTGCGCCCGACAGTAACTTCCCGAAAAGATTTCACATGATGAGCGAGCAGCTTGATGAAGTTTTTGGCAAGGACAATGCCGACATCATCAGAAACCAGATTGCGGATGCTGGCGAGCTTAAAGATGAAAACGGCACAACAGAGTTTGCAACCATTGATTTTGCAAAAGACCTCGAGGTTGGCGGCGACAAGAAGAGCGCACTCTACGACAGTATGCTGCCGCAGGATGTGAAAAAGCTTTTCAAAAAACTGGACAAAACAGTTGAGCCAAAACTGATCAATTACGACATTGTTGAACGCGACAGGCAGGTAGGAAAAATCTGGCACGTTCCTCTCACTGATGTCGCGCGGCAAGAGGTTGCAAAAGGCTTTGAGCTTTTCCAAGACGAGCGTGGTCGTATCGAGATGGAGGCAGGTCTGCGCAATGTGATGATAACCTTCACACAAAAAGCAAACTTCTCCACCGGCATCCATGAGTTCTCACACTTTGCTACGGCAATGCACCGCATCTCGGCTCAACGCGCCCGTCAGGAGCTTGGAGCAGGTCGTGGCAATCCCATGCAGCAACGCATCCTTGACGACTGGGAAGCACTCAAGAAAAAGGTTGGCGCAACTAGTGATGAGTTTACGGATGCCCAAGAGGAACAGGTTGCCCGTATGTTTGAGGCGTATATGCGCGAAGGCATTGCGCCATCAAAGGATATGCAGTCCATTTTCACGCGCTTCCGCCGCTGGCTTACAGCCATCTACCGCGACCTCACCGAGCTGAATGTTGACCTCAATGACGAGGTGCGCCGTGTGTTTGACAGGTGGGTTGCAACCGAAGACGAGATTGCTCAGGCCAGCGTGTCGAATGAAAATATCAACATCCTTGCCAAAATGTTTGGCGACAATGCACTCAGTGCGGAAGTTGCAGATTACGTCATGAACGCCACGATGGAAGCTGAAAGCAAGCTCTTTGCAAAACTCACTCGTGAACAAAATGCGCTTGAGCGTCAGACCTACAAAGATGCGTACAAGAACACGCGCCAACAGGTCGAGGCCGAGCTTGAAAAAGAACCCGTGTATGGTCTTTTGAAATATCTGCGCGATAACAATATCCAGCTTCTTGATGGCCCAGAGCTTTCTGCATTGCCGGAAGATTTGCGCTCTGCTGATGGTCTGCATCCTGACCCGATAGCAGAGCTGTTTGGCTTTGAAAGTGGCATGAAGATGATACGCGCCATCAAGAACACGCCAAACCTCATTTACGCAGCAGACCGCGAGACAAAACGCCGCCTTCGTTCAGAGTATGGCAATATGCTCGAGGATGGCCGCATCAAGTCGGTGGCAAAAGCCGCAGCCAACAATGACAATGTCCTTCTCGCGCTCGATGTGATGATACGCGAGGCCGGTAAACGCGCAGGTGTCAACACGCAAAGCCTGAAAAACTTTGTAAAGGTTATGGCAAAACAGCGTCTCCAAAACATGAAGGTTGGAGACCTGTCGAGTGCGCGTAAGTACGATGTGGCGCGTGAGAAAGCGCAACGCCTTGCTATGGTCGCGGCTCGCTCTGGCAAGTGGCAGGAAGCTGTAAGCCAACTGCAAGCAGCCATGCTCAATCAGGCTTTCTCGCAAGAAGCGGATAAGTTCAGCGAGCAGCAGGAACGCTTTGTCGCCCTCACCAAAAAAATCAACCGAAAGGACACAAAGCTTCCGAAGTCGTGGGATTATAACTACGTTCGTGCAGCTCGATGGGTTCTTTCCCGTGTGGGTGAAAGCAGCACATCCTTTGACGCGCCGACATGGTTTAAGAAACTCATCGAAGAAGACCCCGATACGGCAGACAGCATTGTTGGCTTGACCGACCTCAGCACAATCCCACAGAAGCCTATCAAGGAACTCACCTATGCGGAGTTCAGCAATCTGCATGACACTGTGCAAAACCTTATCCATGTCGGTCGCCAACAAAAAGAGTTCGACCTGATGGGTAAAAAGATTGAGGTTGAAAAGGCTGTTGCAGAGCTTGAGGCTACGGCCTTGAAGAGAGCAAAAGGTAAAGCTGTTCCTCCTGTCAATCTCTCGTCTGGAAGCCCTGAAACTCTTGTAGAGTGGGCTATCCGTTTTGAGACAGAGCTTGTGCGTGTTGAAAGCTTCTGTCGGTGGATGGATGGCGATGATCCAAACGGGGCATTCACGCGCCTGATTTATAGGCCTGTGGCTGAGGCGGCGAATTATGCCTCTGAATTGAAAAACACTTACATGACGCGCCTTATGGACATGATGAAGCGCAAAGCTGATGAATACGACCAGAAGGCTGTTATTATTGATGAGCTGGTGAACACAAAGACCACGGGAGAAGTAAAGACGAAATGGGACTTGATTGCCGCAGCCATGAATATAGGGAATGAGGAAAACTATTCCAAACTACTCAAAGGGTGGGGTTGGAATGACGAAACCTTCATGAAGGCGATGGACAAACATCTCACATCTGATGATATGGATTTTGTTCAATCGTTGTGGAACTTTCTTGAAGAAATAAAACCATTCGTGAAAGACGAGTACCGGATGCGCACTGGCCTTGATATGAAAGAGGTTCAGGCGCGGCCATTCACATTTAAGGGTAAAACATATCAAGGTGGATATTATCCTCTCGCCCCCGATAAAAGGCAGGGTGTCAATATCGGCTCAGGAAATGAAACCGATACACGCGCCATGCTTTACGACCGCAAGGGAAGTCCTGCCTATCCAACACCAAGTAGGGGTTTCCAAAAAGAACGTACCAATGCGCAGTACACAGTAAGCATCGACATTGGCATCCTCATGCGCCATGTCGAGGATGTGATGCACAACTATGCCACCGGCCCAACCCTCTACAGAGTTGCGCGTTTGGTGAATAATGTCAGGACTGTTGAACAGCTTGACGGAACAACCACACAAGAAAAGCCATTTCTTGCTGCTGTGTCGCGCATAAATAAGAACTATGAGAATATGTGGAAGCCGTGGATGCAAGCCGTAGCGCGGAACACAGTCAACGATATTGCTGGACGCGATAGTGTGGAAGGTGCGCTTGAGTTGGCTCGCAAACGCTCAATCATGGTCGTGATGGGTGGAAACATTTTGAACGCCGCGCAGAACTATAGCTCAATAACTGTTGCTGTTGATGAGATTGGTAAAAAAGCATTTATGGATGGCATGGGTCATTACCTGCGTGACAGAAAAACTGCAAAAGCTTTTGTCGATGAGAAGTCACGCGAAATGCGTTACCGCTACGAAAAGCTTGACCGAGAAACACAAGAAATCATCAACACAATAAAAATAGGCGGGTCAAATGTTGAGAAGGGTCTGAATGAGATGCGTAACTGGGCGTTCATTGCACAGAATGTTACCGACCAACACATCTCAATACCAACGTGGATTGGTGCGTACAACAAGGCCATCAGTGAAAAAATGTCAGAGAGCGATGCGATTTATGTTGCTGACCGCGCCGTTCGCACTGCAATAACCGCAGGAGATGTGAAGGATACATCAATCGTTCAGCGCGGCTCACTGGCTCATCGTATGTTCACGATGCTCTATGGCTACATGAACATGATTTACAACCGAAACCGCCTTTCATTCCTGCGCCTTAAAGATGGTGAAATAACTCTTTTGCAATGGGCATCTGGTCAAGCTCTCAACAATATCTTTCCGGCTCTGATTTCTGCCGCGATTGTTCAGGCTCTTGGTGGTGGTGGTAAGGCCGCACAGGGCGATGATTGGCTGGAATGGTATTTAAGCCGTCTTGCATCTGGTTATTGGGGGCAAGTTCCATTTCTACGCGATGGTATGCAATTCGCAACAAATAAAGCTTTGCAACTTCCCGTTGGTGACAAGGTATCAAGCCCACTTATTTCTGCCGTTAATGCCGCAACTGATGGGGCGTTTGGCATGATCAAAGCAGCCAATGATAGTCTCAATGGCCGCGATGTGAACTGGGACAGGGTTGCAGGTAATGCCATAACCTCTGCTGGTTTCTTCCTGAACATCCCCATTGGCTTTATCAGAAACCCAATAAGGACAATAGTTGACTGGATTGAAGGCGACAGTAAACCGGAAAATCCGGCAGATGCCGCTCGCCGGTTGGCAGGTGGCCCACCGCCAAAAACTTAAAGGCTGGAAAAAAGCAAAAAAACCATCTATGGTGTGTGAGCTTACCAAGCGGCAATCGTGACAATGGTTATTCACCATGACTGTTATGACGACCGCCGCAAAGAAGAGCTGGACTGGCAACGGGACTACTGGGCCATTCAGCTTTGATTTTCCCTATCAGGATGCCGCGCATCTCAGCTATTTTCGCAAGGATGTTAATGGCAACGTAAACACCGAAACTGGTGTCACGCTCACGCCTGTCGATGGCGGCGCGAATGGTGGTCTCCTCACGCTTTCAACAGCACTTGCAATCGGCGAGTTTCTTTATTGCTTCCGCACAGTTCCGTACAAACAAGACAGCGATTTTCGTAATCGTGGCGGCTATGTTGCTGAGAACCATGAGAGCGCATACGACTATCAGATGATGGCCACACAGCAGCTCGTGGAAGGCAATGAACGCGCCATTAAAATCCCGAGCACTGACACCACGGGAACGACTGTCACATTGCCCGGGGCAGCTTCACGCGCAAACATGGCTCTTGTGTTTGATGCAAGTGGGAACGCATCTGTTGGCGCACTTCCTTCTGTGACCATCCCGAGCTTTGCTGGTCAGGCTTACAAGCATCTGCGCGTCAACTCACTCGGTACAGCTTATGAACTTTCGTCAGATTTGATAGCTACGAGCGTGAATGTAAAAGGTTTTTCTGGTCTTGGTACTGATATCGCCACTACACGTCTGGTTGCTATAAGCAGCCAATACGCAACACTTACAGGCACAGACCAGTATGGCGTTGTCATTACTCCTACATTTAATTCTTCCGCAACGTCTGCTGGCCGCGTTCTTATGGTTCAGGCAGTAACGGCTGATGCAGTTTTTACCTGTCCATTTGTTGCTGGCTTACAAATCGCAAATGCTTCAAAAGGTGCTTCATCAACGATCACAACCCAGTATGGGTTGTACATTGAAGACCAGACAAGAGGCGTATCAAATCATGGTATTTTTGTAGCTGGTTCATGCCCGAGTACATTTATTGGTTCCATTGCTATTGGCGCAAGTGGAACAGCAGGCATGCAAAAGTTAGAGGTGCATGGCTCTGGCGTTCCTCGCATATGGGTTAAAGAAACTGGTAGCGCAAATATTGGGCAGTTTGATGTGAGTTCATCTACTGTTTCTTTTGGCTCTTATACTTCCACACCTGTCATTTTTGTTATTGGCGATGCAGAAAAAACCCGCATTGATAGTGCTGGTGTTTGGTATTTCAACGCCACAAGTTTTGCTAATAATGCCACAGTTAATATGGCGGCAAGACCCGGCTATGGTTTCACACTTACAGTCCAAGCAAACAATGGGGCGACTGGTTATGTTGTCACGAACATAAGCGGCACAGCCGCCTATTCTGCAATGGCGTTTTACAACAACGGGACATCTTACTCTGGTTGCGGAAACATCAGTATTTCAGGCACGACGACGACCTACAACACAACATCAGACCCGCGCTTAAAGGTTCTTTTTGATATTGAAAAACCAGCGTTATCAACACTTCTAAAAATACCTGTTCATTCTGGCTATTGGAAAATAGATGAAAACAAAACTCGTTTTCTTATGTTCAATGCTGCCGAGGTAAAAGCAGCGATGCCAGAGTGTGTTATTGGGAATGAAAATGCTATTGAGCGCGATGAAGATGGCAATCCTATTTTAGACGACAATGGCAATGTAAAAATCATCCCGATGATGATTGACTATTCGAAGTTTGCACCGCTCTTTGTCCAGTCTATCCGCGAACTGCATGAAAAAATAGTCGCGCTTGAAGCGCAGGTTTTATCATTGCAGCAACCTTTAACGTAAGAGGAAAACATGAAAGCCCCACTCCGCAATGAAGCCCGTGACCCGCTCAATGTCAGCAACATCATGCTGCAATGGAAGTGCGGTTTTGAAGCATGGGAAAACGACAATATGTCGCTTCCTTCTGTTGGCTCTGGTGACATCATCGAGCTTGATGGTAACGCGAATGGCGCGAGCTATCTCCGCATCTCGAAGAACCCTCTGATTGCCAACAGCGAAACGCAATTCTTGTATAACAAGGCTTGCGCAATGCCTTTGCGTTACAGCGCGGGTGTGACCACATCGCAAAACATTGCCGGTCAGGATTTAACATCCGAGCTTGTTGGTGTTGATAGCAATTCGTGGAACAGAGACACGGATGCCGCGCCTTCTCCGGTTGTGATTTCTTCGCTGTCACAAGCCACCACAACGCTGACTGTGAACACAACCAACCCGCATGGCCTTGTTGTTGGCGACCGCGTGGATATTTATGGATGCGTTGATAGCCGCTTCAACTATACCTCATGCATCGTGGCAACCACTCCAACCACGACACAGTTCACTGTGACAAACCAGACCTATGCAGCATTGCCATCTGTCACTGCGTCTCCCGCAGGCGGCGCGTTCCTGCTCAAAACTGGATATGGGGCTGGCGACCGCAATTCGTTTGGTCTCGTGCATGAAGGTACGGGCGCATCAAACAGCATCTACTACACGCGCCGCGCAGGTGGAACGGAAGATAAAAGCGCGTCTGTTGCTTTTATTACCAACTGGAAAACAGCTCTCAACGGCTCGACATCTCCGCTTACCTACACTTTTTCTGCTGCTGGTTTTGTGGATGTTCTTGCAACCTTTGATAGTCTTCTGTTTCAGGTTCTTACAATCAATAGTTCTGGCGTTCCCGGTTCAGCATTTAAGCGCACCCAGAATATCCCTGATGAAAAGCTGGTATATCAACCGCTCTTTCGCGCAAAAAACCGTCCATCAATGACTGTTCCTGCTGCGCGTATCGTGTCGTCCACAAAATCCGGCACGACCACGGCAACTGTTGTGACAGACCAGCCCCACGGCCTTACCACCACGGATTATGTGGTGATTTATGGCAACCGAGATCAAACCAACTTTGCCAACCTGACTACGGCAACGGCTGTTGCAAGCGTTATCGATGCAACCACTTTCACGATTGCTTATGGTGCTTCGTTCACTGGCTCAACCCGTGGCGGCACTGTATTCCGTGTGCAGGGCAACCAGCTTCCTGCCGCAAACGCTGTTGCCATTCAAAGTATTGCTGCGACAAGCAATGTGCTGACAGTTGTTGGAAACACCACATGGACTGGTATTGCTATTGGCGAGCTTGTCTATCTGCATGGCGTTTATGATAACGGCGGAGGTTCACAGATTGCTTATGAAGGTGCTTGGAAGGTAGCAAATATTGCTACAACAACCTTGACCCTTGTGCCTGTGCGTTCAGTCGATGCTGCTCTTGCACTAGGCGCAGGTAAAAGCCCAACTGTCGCGGACATTGGTGTGACAAACATGGGTGGTACGGTTATCAAAATGACCGATTACCGCATCCACTTTTTACGGGCAACCGATTATCAGCAAGTCCCCGTTGATATTGCTGCTTCGACAAACCGAAACATTGCGAGTGATGCACAACCAACTTACATCGTGGGCGCACAATCTGGTGCTGCTCTTGGTGTATCAGGTTCACAGACCGCAAACAGCGCAACCATCGTCAACCCTGTTGGTGTTGGCGTTCTCGGTTTATCTGCGAACCCGACAGTCGTGACCACTGGCCGGTGGGCGAACCAGATGGCAGACCTCATGGGTCGTCCTGTGGTGCAGCTTGGCGGGTTGCCTCAGCTTATGGACTTCAACCGCATCACTGTTTCTACCACCACAGAAACCACGCTCATCGCCGCCATCGCATCGGTGCGCCATTGTATGCGCCGGTTGGTTATTGCCAACCGCGACACAGTGGCCTGTACAGTTGATATTCGTGACACCACGGCAGGGACAGTGCGTGAAAGCTATGTCATTCCAGCAGGTCAAACGATGGCCATTGTGGATGAGGGTGGCTGGCCGCAGGGCGCGGTCAACACGAACTGGACAGTCGCACTCCGCGCAGCGATTACGACAAACGCTGTTGAAATCAGCTCACACTCTTACCGCATCAACTACTAATGGAGGGAACGATGGCTAATTACACAGTCGTCAAGGATAGCTTTGCCACTGACAAGATCATCGAGATTGATGTCTTGGGGTCAAAGGTCAATGTGCGAAATCCGGCCTGTTCCACACGGGAAGAGCTGGTTGCGTTCATTGAAGAAAGTGTTGTTCCTGAGATGATTTTTAATCTCACAGGTGTTGACCCGCGAGCGGCTGCATAGCACCATGCGGGTCTAACCTACCAAGGAGTGACCTATGAAGAAAAACTTTGACACCATCCTCACCAACATTGCTGGCATTGCCATTCTTAATGGCAGTGCGCCAAAGAGGGAGGATGGCTCGCAGCCTGAATTGACAATGAAGGATGTCGTGCTCGAGGCCTTGCTTCAACCCCTGCGCATACAGGATGAGCCAGACCGCAAAAGCGCACAATCAAAGCTGTCATACAACTTTGAATTATCCCTCAAGATACAAAAGGGCGGTGAAGTTGAAATCAGCCCAGAGGATGTTGTAGCGATTAAAGAACGCATCTTCTTGGCTTTCCCTGACCCTGTCATTTATGGCCGCGTAAGTGAGTTCTTGAACGCATGACAAACAACGCCCCCCATCATGGACTTGCCGACCTTGTAAATAAGCCCCGCGTAGCAATGACGGTTATCACCATCTTGCTGAGTGTGATTGGCTCTTTACTTGCGACAATTACATGGGGGGGCGGTATGTATCTCGATAATATCAACAAGAAGCTTGGAAGCCTCGACCCGCTCACCACGCGCCTTGAACGAATTGAAGTGGCGGTCGAAGATGTGAAACACCGGCAGGATATTCAGGACAGAAACTTCGAGCGTGTTCTGCAAATCATGGTGGATAACGAACAGAAACCAAAACGTAGGTAGGGGGCTTCATGGACAAGAGCATTTTTTTCTCGTATGTGCGCCGCGCTCCCTTTGGCAATCGCCTCACACAGCAGCAGGTTGAAGGCATGAACGCCATCATCAGCGCGTGGGAGAATTACGGCAATCCATACATCAAGCCAGTTGCACAGGCGCAGCGTTTTCTGGCGTATATCCTCGCAACATCTTTTCACGAAACGGGTGGGCGAATGATCCCAGTTCGTGAGGGCTTTGGTAAAAATGATGCCCAGTCGCGCAAGGTTGTTGCTGGAAAAAAATATGGTCTTCCTGACCCAGTGACCGGCCATGTTTATTACGGGCGCGGCCATGTGCAGCTCACATGGGCTGAGAATTACAAAAAGATGGGAAAGCTTCTCAAGCTCAAGTTGTATGAGAACCCCGACCTCGCGCTTGACCAAGACATCTCGGCTCGTATCCTTGTCGAAGGCATGATTAAGGGTTGCTCTGATTGTGGTGATTTCACCGGATTTTCTCTTGAGCAGTTTTTTAACGACACGACCGAAGACCCTGTCGGCGCGCGCAAAATCATCAACAAGCTTGACCGCGCAAGTTTGGTTGCAAGCTATTACCAGAGCTTCCTATCTGCCATACAAGCTGCTGATGTTATCACGCGGCCACATCCTGTTGAGGTTGACCCGAAAGAAGCCGAACCGGATAAGCCGGACTTGGCCAGCGATAAAACCGTAATTGGCACAGTTGCCTCGGCTGTTGGTGCTGGTGGTCTTGGGTTCTTTTCCAACATTGACAATGCGTGGGCGTTTGCAGCTTTTGCCTTCCTTGTCATTCTCGGCTTAGGGGTGTATCTTTTCGTCACGGGGCGAATAAGCATTGCCCGTAAAGCAGGGATGTGATGGACATTGCAAAGATTGCTCTTTCATTCATTGGCGCGGTTTCCGGTGCTTTTTTCTTGTGGTGGTTTATTGTCCACAATCCAGCCGTTATCGATGATCAGAAAAAGCAAATCGAACAGCTCTCAAAAGTCATTGCTGAAAGCAAGCTTTGGAGTGACGCGGTAGAGCGCGATTACAATGAAAGCCTCTTGCGCGAAACCGACATTGAGAAAATAAAAAAGGACATAGACGATGCGCCTAAAACTGGGTGCGGGAGCTTGTCTCCTGCTTTGCGCCGTGTTGTTGACAGGTTGCGCTCATAGGGAGCAGCCAACGGCCTCGATACCAACCATCCTCATCACGCCCGTCCCGTGGCCTCAGCCACCTGTCCTTGCGCCATGCGACCCTAACGCCTATTGCAACCACCAAGATATTATCGCTCAATGGCTCGGCACAAAGGTCAAGCCAGCCTTCGATATTAACTATTCGCGCCTGACGCGCATCAGAGAGGTGGTCAATGGTAACAATCCTGTTCGTTAAGTTTCTGGTTATATTCCTCACCGCAGTCGTGACCCTGTCATTGAGCTATAGAGGGCCGCGTGGCGGGGGATACAATGTTGGTGGCACGACCATAGGCCGCATCGTTTGGGGCGCATCTCTGGGCTTGATTTGCTCAATCCTGATGCCTGTATGGATGATGATGTCGAATGATGGTGCTGTTCAGGCTTTATGGCTTACCGCACAGGTGGGTTATATTTCGATTTCAGGATGGCTTGGAATGGTTCTGGTCGGCCATAGTGCATATCAGGGGCTTTGGCGAGCCGACCCGCGCAGGACAAACGGGGAGGGGAAAGAGCATGAATGGATTGGAAGATGGCTGCCCGGGTATTCGGCAGAAAGGCCTTTATGGAAAAACGTGGCCATCGCATCTGTGGGGCTTGCCTTGGTTGGAGCTTTCCGCGCCTTCCTGCTTCTTGCTCCCCTTTTGGCCTTCAATTATGTGCTGGTCGTGGTTGGAGTTTTGGTTTCTTCCCTCACACATCCCATTGCCTATCTCGCCGGAGAGTTTGGCGGTTTTATGCCCCGACAGCTTACAGCCTATCAGGACAAGAACGGGGAATACGGAATAGTTCATGACGACAGGGGCGCAAACAGCGAAGCCCTGTGTGGGCTTGGATACGCCATCATGATAGGCTCTGTCGCGTTCACTTGGTACGGCCAGAACCTATCAATGATGATGCGTTTTTAATTAACAATCTTTGGAATAAACTCACCGCACCAAGCCTTGCGCTGCACCGGTGTGTTTTCTGACATTAAGGCCACACCATTCTGGCTTGGTATGAGGTGTTGTGATGGCGGGTATCTACGGCATTGCCCTTGCTGCATATCCTCTGGGTTGACAACAAAGAACTTGCACATACCGCAATTCTGAACACCCATGTTGCTTACAGCATTAAGGGCTTTTTCAAGTTCTGCGCTGCTCATGCTGCTCTCCGTTCTTGTGCCAGCAACCGCTTCATCTTCTTGATGCCGAGATCAAGCGTGTCGCCATAATAGCCAGCCGTGGCTGGAACCATTTTTGTCTCGAAAGCCGAGAGCGAAAAAAGCTCTTTGAACCCACCGGGCTTAAAGATGTCTGACCATTTTTGTTTCTTGCGCACCTTTGTCGGTATCATGATGGTGCGTGTTTCTGCGCGGCACTTCTCGGCAAGAAACTGTTTTGCGCCTTTGATGTTGGCCTTTAGGTTGGTGATGCGCTTTGCGCGGTCTGGCTCTGATGCAACCATCTGCTCATAGGTCTCGAGCTTAAACTGACGATGGATGGGCTTGCGCGTCTTTTGTTTTTCTTCTTCCATTTTGTTCTCCATTGGTTGCGGAGGGTGGATTTGCACCACCGACCTATCGGGTATGAGCCGATTGCGCTACTGCTGCGCTACTCCGCGACAATAAAAACACCGGAGGCTTCCCTCCGGTGCATGACATTATTCCTGACCAGCTTCGGTGTTGTCAAACACCGGCGTATCATCTTCGCCTTCAAGCGGCAAATCTGGCTGGTCTTTTTCGATTTCGGCTTCCGCCTTCTGGCCGTGATACTGGTCGCCACCAGCAACCACAATCAGAATATCCTTGCCCTGAACATCAACCAGCTCATGCCGGAAAGGGTTGTGCTTTGACATCGTGCAAACGGCCTTGAAGCCGTCCTTAACTGTGATGCTGTCCAGCGTTGCAACAATGGCCTGACGACCATCTGCTGCAATCAGGCGCACAGCCTTGTCGATGGCATGGCCAACAGCTTGCTCGATATTGCTGACGACTTCGCGCTGCAAGCCCTCGCTCATCTCCTGCCAAGATGTCTGGCGGTTCTTGAACAGGTCGAGAACGAGGTCTCGAATATCGCCCTTCATCGTTGCGGCTGCAAGTTCTGCTGTTTCGTTGGATACCTCAACGATTGTTTCTTGTTCATCCATTTTATGTACCTCGATTTGGGTGGGAAAAGTGGTGCAGAGCGCACCACTGTTGGGTGGGTTACTTCAAGCGGCCAAGAGCTTTACGCATCTCAACCACGAGCGGCTCGCGCTCGGCTTGGAGTTGCTCAATCTTAGCATCGGCCTGTTGACGGACAAGCTCAATCTCCGCATCGATTTTGCCGAGGTCAGTAGCGATCTCGGTAACGGCACGTTTCTTGGTTTCTTTTTCTACAACTTCTTCCATGTTTTTCTCCTGAGTGTTGTGATTAACCTGCCATCAACGGGCTTGGCGGCTCGTCTTTTGGTAGGTCAATCGGGTTATCATCAAGGTCTGACACATCGGCCAGTTCCATTGATGTATCTTTGCTTGCCATAGCCTCTTCTTCATCGGCTGTAGTCGCAATGCTTTTGTAGTTATCCAAGAACGGCTTTAACAAAACCTTCTTGTCGTTTGGCAGAGATTGAAACCAGTCACGCAGCGCGACCGTTCCTTTTTCAGCCTTCAACTGCGCTTCGTTTTTCAGATTTCCGAGCGCGGGGTCAATCGCTATTCCTTTCTTGAGCCAATCGCTAATGGCTTTCCCTGTTGTCTTTGACACGACACCATTCTCGGGAAACGCATAACGCAAATCTTCCGGCACGTTTTCTGGGATGTAGCGACCATTGCCCATCATCTGCAACTGCACAATCATCTCAAAACGAAAGCCGCGCTCCTGAATGGGAATGAAGCCTTCGCTGATGATTTCTTCGCGCCCGTCTCGCGTGACCTGCTTGAACTTTTCCTTTGAGCGCAAACAGATGATGATGTTCATGCGGCTCGCCAACAGGCAGTTCATAAACTTCTTGTGACGCTTTTTGTGCAGCCACTTGCTCAAGCCTTTTTGTCTTTGCCGGATGCTGTTTTTTCATCCCGCAATATCAAGCATCCCGCCAAGCCCTTCCCATTCGTGCGACCCGCTATCGATGATGAGATGGTTATATCCAGCCTCTTCAATCTGGTTTATGGCCGCGATGTAACGCTCAGGTGTGAACTGTGGTGTCAGCTCCGCACTATGTGAAGCCAATGGGCGCGTTCTGCGTACATACGCGCACGTCGGTCTCGGTATCAAGAAAGCAAGCTTTTCCTCCCTGTGCTTCGATGAGACCTTTGACATCTCAATCGCGCTGTAGGTTTGCCAGAGTGCGAGAAGCCGTGAAGACACATCAGCATCTTCAAGCCTGTGCGTGTGAATGGTTCAAGGTTCAGGATGCCCGACATTTTCTCTCCTCAGTTGTGGCTTTTTTTATCCAAAAACTTATCGCCTCTTCGTACACAGCTTTTTGCCTTGTGTTCACAGGCATCGATGAAAGGCTGTGTTGCTTCCATAAATGGCTTCAACTCTTGAGGCGCATCGCTGATCATTTTTCTGAGTATGTTGGCCATATCCAGATAGGCCATTGCCGCGCCATCGCAGTAAGATTTAAGAAGCGGGTTATCATTAACGTGTGTCATAGCTGCATCCCCCATTGTGGAAAAAGGTCGTCGTCAAAGTTTTTGATGGGAGAAACTTCCACCCACGACCCATCCCATAGGTATCTCGGTATTTTTTGAACGTCTGCATTGCGTCTGAAATCTGCGCGAGCGCAACGCCATGCACAGTGCCGCGCATGAACTTCAACCCACGGCGCAAGAGGCGCAACACCTGTTTCTGGAACACAAAATAATACGAGTGTTCTTCTTCACCGACTTGGCAAAACTTGTCGAGAAACTGCGTAAGTCTGTCTAGGTCTGTGCTTGTGTGCTGTGGATATTGCCACGCTTCACAAACTGTTTTGCAAACTCCACCGAGCGCATATAAAGCGCGGCCTGTATCTGGTATTTGTACGAGGCAATCTGGTAGTGAAGCGCAACATCAAGCTGCTTTTCCGAGCGGTTGGAAAACTTTTAGATCGCTGATAGCCTTTATTTTTAGGTAATCGTAGCGAGCCTTAAAAGGGATGCCATCATCTTCCCATAAAATCGTGACCTCGCTGTATCCTCCTGTGAAGCACTTTGCGCAGGTTCGGATTGCGCTCAATCATGGCGGCAGCAAGTTCAATGTCTTCATAAAGAGATTGAGAGATTACTGTGCGGCCATTGACCATCTCTTCATGCTTTTGCTTCAACACGGCATAGATTTGTGCGTCTGGCCGGTAGCAAAGCAAACGGGTGATAAGCTCAATCTGGTTTTCCCTTGTCGCTGAGACCATGCTTTTTCAGCTCGCCACGCAAATCATCAACAGTCTTCAAACAGCCTTCCGGCGCGTTGAATGAAATCGCGTAGTTTTGTCAAACTCTGCTGCGCCTTCAAGGGATGCGCTTATGGTAAGCCTTGCCCATAGCTTTTGCATCAGTGTCCTCACTGCGCTTGAACAAGGTGTTCATCCACGAGCGAGACCAGAAATCTTCTGGCGAAACAAGAAGGTATTTTATGCCTGTCGCGCTGAGACGAGGAAGGTTGTGATAAACCTCCTCGTCCAAGCCGAAGTGCAGGCCGGTTTGGCAAGTCACTCATATTGACCACGTTGGTAAGTCGTGTTACTGTAAGATACAGTATCCCAAAGCAACAAATGGATGTCAAGCACCATGATTGATATTAAAAAACTAAAACGGATTGACGGGCCACGCGCAGCACGTTGGGTTGAGAAATACTTGAAAAATCAGGCTATACGAAGAGCTGTTTCTTCGAAATGGCCGGGCTTATCGCATCCGTTTTTATCGGTGGCGCGATGGTCAAAAACCAGACCTCAGCTCGCTGATTTGTGTGCAGTCTGCGATGGAAGAAATCGGTGTGAGTGTGAACCCATGACAAAAGGATGGCATCAACAGGTCCAGCGAAAGCCAAAGGAAAACAGAACATCTTTTGATGGTATTGTTTTTCACAGCGTTGCAGAAAAAAAACGCTACCACGATTTATATTACCTGCAAAAAGCTGGTGAGATTAGAGCACTTGAAAGGCAGGTAAAATACCAGCTCATCAGCCCGTGTGGAAAATACATGGTGCTCACACCAACAGGAAAAATCGCAACATACACGGCTGATTTTGTGTATGAGATACCGCGCCGCGTTGATCAAGGTTATGTGAATGGAAAGAGGTAATCGAGGATGTAAAAGGTTTTGTCGGCCCAGTAGAGCAGCTTAGGATTGCGGTGTTCGAAGGACTGACAAAAAATAAAGTTTCAATACTGAAAAAATGATTTACAGGTTTTTTATTTCTGTTAGGATTGTGAATGGGGGGCGCGGCTGGCCAGCCGTTCGCCCATCACTATCCGCCACGGATAGGGCTTGCCCCCCCACCTTGTTTTTGTGTTTCATGTTGGCGGGAAGTGGCGGAAAAATGAGACAAAGTATTTCTAAAAAAGCTCGCTTTGAGATTTTCAAGCGTGATGGTTTGTTTGTCAGTATTGCGGAGACCATCCGCCAAAAGCTGTCCTAGAAATAGACCACATCATACCCGTTTCAAAAGGTGGCTCATCTTCTGATGAGAACCTCATCACATCTTGCTTTTCATGCAATCGTGGGAAATCTGATAGAGACCTGAGTGTTGCACCTGAAACTCTTGCTGAAAAAGCAAAAAAGATACAGGAAAAAGAGGAGCAACTTAGGTGCTATAACAAGATCGTTGATAAACAAAAAAAGCGCATAGAAAAAGAGGTTTGGAGCATTGTCAGGATGTTTTTAGAAACAAAAGGAAGACAACCTCACCATTAGAAAAGATTGGTTCAAAAGCATAAGAATGTTCATAGAAAAACTTGGCTTTCATGAAGTCCAAGACGCGATGGATGTATCCGTCATGAAGGGGTTTACTAGTGATGAGAAAAAGTTTTTATATTTTGCGGCGTGTGTTGGAGAAAGTTAAAGCAGATGGAGGAAGCTCATGGATAGAGTTTTCCGCATAGATTTTTTATCCGCACGACTGGCTTGTTCACACGGCAAGCCAGACACCAGAACAGAGGGGTATTTTTTATTCAAATATGCGCGATGATTTATGCCAACAGAGGCCCGATAAAAAATGACGCAGCTTGGATTGGTCGAGCATCAAACTGCTCATCAAGACTTGCTCGCTCAATTATTCAACAGCTTGTGGATAACGGAAACTTAACAATAGTTAATGGTGATTTCATCACTCAAAAAAGGTGTGAAAGTGAGCTGAAAAAGGTGGCGAACTTGGCGCGAACTTGGCGCGAACTCTGAACGAACAGAGCGCGAAAACGATAGTGAATTGAAAGAAAACAAAGACTTGCACAACTCAGACAAAAAACCCCCCCACCCCACCCCATCCCATCTCAAGGGTTTAACCCCCTTACCCCCTTCAATGACCGAGAGTATTGGGGTTGGGGGATTTAAGAAGATTGGAGGAATTGGGGGGGGTGGGATGGGTATGGGTTCATCAGGAGATGGCTCTTTAGTCCCAACCGCTCTTCGTGAGCTTCTTCCAATTATAGCTGCTGGATTTGACCCAGATGTTATTTGCAATGATTATGCAAAACACGTTGCTGACAATGGTCTTCCGCGCAACCTATCAAAAGCATTTCCAGCTTGGGTGAATGGATGGGTTAAGAGAAGGGCGAACAGATGATCAAAACCTGTTTGCCCGTTTCTGTGTGTTGAGAAGACAAAAACTTCCGCGATGTATTCTTTGGTGTAGATGTGCGGATAGACCATCGAGAGTTGTGCATAGGTTGATGCAAGCAACTGTGTCTCTTCACCAAAGCGAACCTGCCAAACTTTTGTTCCAAGCGTGTGTATCCCGAGCGCACCCTGATGGTGGTGGTGGCAAAGAGGGATAGCTGCGTAGTCAGGCGCACGTTGCCCCATCCCTTGACCATGACGGATGTGATGGGCGCAAGCGTGGCCATGACAGACGATGCAGCCGAGACCGACTACGCGGCCAAGATGCTTTTGGTCTTTAGCTTTCGGAGACATCGCGCCACTCTCATTTTGGATTTGTGTGTGCGCTTACTGTAGGCGAACTCTGCGCGTTGAAGCCATAGCAAAGCCCACTTTGGAACTGGCCTGTGTCCGGTCTCCCATGACTTGATGGTGTTTGGATTTGTTCCCATGTCTTTTGCAAGAGCCGGGCGCGTGGCATAGCCAATAGCTTCACGTCTTTCACGAAAAGTTTTCATGCGCGGTCGTTCCCAAGAATAAAATGTTCGATGTGATTTAACATCCCCTCTTTTCACTGCAAGAGTTCCTGCAATAAGCCCATCTGTTCCATCAGATGTGTAGGCGTTTTCAAGGAACTTGGTTTCCATATCCATCCATCAAAAGCAACGCGAGGTTGTTGGCCATGATAAAACGATGAACCAATGAGAATATCGGCCATGCGTGAAATAGATTTTTCATTGTTCTTGTGCTTTGGCCAGATTAAATGCGTTGGGTATCTTTTTGCTGTTGTCTTGACATCTATGGTCACAGTTTTCCAACGTAGTTTTTAGTCCAGCAATCGAAACCGCCATCACCGCTGTTTTTCACTTTGCACAAATCATCGATGGTTGGCGGCATTGGCTTGAAGTAATGCCAGAAAGCAATCTCTGCGCACTTGCCTATGAAGTGGCTGTTGAAACGCCTTTCCTCAAAATCGCTTTTGTAGCAACCGCGCGAGCGATACTCTTTCTCCATCTCCTGCATCTTTAAGGCATACTCGTTGGCGCGAAAAACATCATCGTTGGATAATGTGACAATGATCATTATACAAGCTCCCGTGGTGGAGTAGGAATGTCGCAATTCTTTGGTCGCCAAAGATGCAAAACAAAATCATGATTGTTGATGTGAAGATGTGGAGGCGCGTGTATTTGCATTGCCCATTCATGCTCTGCAAAAAACTTACGCTTAACGAACTCCATTTCCTGCCAGTTTGGAACACGATTTTTTGTCTGACGCTGACGTGCTCCACGGGTATTCATCAGTGCCAGCAGACACGATGCAAGAAATAATCTCACCACATGGCCCATTGAAAACAAAAGCACCAAAATCAGAACCATAAGGCGCATATGCCCACGGGTGATTTACGCGATACTTCTCAACATCAATCAAGGTGTAGGTCTCATTTTTTTCCATCCTTTGTTTCAGTTTTTACACTTATGACAATGCGCCCCCTGATTTTCAGTGACTTCATAGAATGAAAGAATATCCATTACCGCATTAGCTGCTTGCTTGCGTAAGTGCTGTTCAAACTTTTCAACACTGTCTTTAATCATGACAATCCAGCTCGCGCTGGAAAACCTCCTCAAGTTTTCTCAAGTAGAAAGTGCCGTCAAAAGAAACTTGTGCCATTGTTCTCTCCCTAATCAAAAACTGCGCTGAGTGTGCAACCTGCTCATCTTGCTTCATGCCGCAGCGATACATGACGTAGTGAGCAACCTCGTGTTGAAGGTAATAGCGGTCGTCACACACGCTTGTGTGGAGGTACACGATGCGGCCTGAGTTTGGATACATCCCACGCGCCCATTTACCATCGCGGTTGTATGGCGCAAGGTTTACGCATCTAACCTCCGGCACTGGTATGTATCCGCAGCTCTTTGGCAACTGCATATTTGTGACGACTACATAAAGGGCAAGTTCAACTGGTGTCATGCGTCACACTTTTTTTGTGCATGAACGACCTATCTCGCCTTCCTTTGGGTCACACGCAAGACAAAAGCATTGCCCCGTTTCTACGTTTGCAATAGTTTCTTCAAGGTCTTGAAGTTCTATACACCCTTCTAATCCTTCGCGTGTTGCATCTGCTCTGTCGTGATAAACAAGTCTTTTGGCATCTTTGAGCAACTGCACGTTGATGAGCTGCACCATTTTGGTAGCGTCAACAAAATGGTTTTGCTGCGCGGCACGAAGGTGGGAAAGGATGGCCTTTAGATAAGCATAAGCTTCTGACATCCAATACTCTGATTTTACCTGCTCTTCCAGCCATTCAATTCATCTGCTCTATTGTGATTTTCTGTGTCATTAAATCCCCCATAGTTTGAGAGCCACAGCAAGCATCAGATGCTTGTAGTGGTAAGGTTCATCGAGCGACAAAACGCCGAGAAGGTAATCGAGCTGCTTCATGGTGTGAGCCTTTTGAATGTTACAGCCCACACCCACGGGTCTGCATCCCATGATGCTGCGCCGTTTATGGACTTCCAAAGGTTTTCAAAACTTTCTTTAGGATTATTAAACCAAATGCTTTCTTGCCCGTGGTTAAAAAACACTCCACTTCCATAAGCTTCATCGTATGTTTCAGAAACACCGCCCTCTGCCATTGCATCGGCCTCGCTTATGTCCCGCAACCTCTCTGCGCGAATGCCGGTAATCTCAAGCGTGATGCGGCTTAATAACCCGCCGCGTCTGCGTTTTGCGTTCTTCCAGAATTGCCCGCACCATTGGCGCGGAAAATAAAATAGGGCGTTCTTTCATGATCACTCCTGATTGATGTTGTGCGCTTGTCGAATTGCATCGGCGAGCGCGTAGTCTTCCGTTCTTCCCTTGCCCCACACGGAGTTGAGTTCCCCGCGTCTCTCCGGCTTGGTGAGAAGGTTGACATGGAAAAGCCCTTCGATGAGGTCTTGGGCTTTGAATGATAGAACCCACCCGGGCGGAATAACCCTCATGCTGCACCCGCGCTTTCTTGCTGCTCGAGATGCTTGTCGATAAACTCTTCAAGCTGGTATCTCTGGCAAAGGTCTTTTGCAGCTTCGAGATGCTGGATAGCAAAACGCAAAGCCTGTGCCTGTGTCAGGTTGTCAAAAAGAACAGTTGGTTTCATATCATCCTCCCGAGGGCGATTATTGGTCTCACCGCGCCATCGATGCTCTTTTCACCAAACACGATGTACGCGATGAGCCAGCCAGCTAAAATCGCGGTCAATGCCGAAAGCATGAAGCGCACGATTTTGCATGGCGAGTTGAGGTCGTTTATCAGCTTCATGATTTCAGTTCGCTGATGAGTTTGTCGATGAGTTCATCTTGGGTATCAACTTTTGAGTTGAGCCGTATGGCTTCATCCCTGCGCATAAGAATATCCTTGTGCATCTGTTCAACGACACATCGCGCTCGCAACAGGCCATCACAAAGAGACCTGATGTGGTGTTCATCAACAGCAGTGCCGCGAAGGGCAAGAATAGCAGTTTGCAATTCATCTGCTTTGTTATTGAACTCTTCAATCCGTTCCATTTTATCCTCCAAAGGTGATGATGGTCATATCGTCATTGGTAACGACCCGAGGTGTCGGGCCATCACCGCGTTTAATCTCAGCCGCACGACGACGATAGTGCGCGGCCTTATCGAGAAGAACAGCACAGGCATGGCTTGGGTTTTTCCCCACTTAACCAGCGTGTGCATATTCCTGCGATTGTAGATGAGCGTCTCGATGGCGCGGCGTATCATCTTTTCCGGTGTGGGGAAAAAGATGCGTTCCATCACTTCAAGCCCACCAGCCATTCCACCACTACGGATGGGATGGTCTGGGTACTTGTCGAGAAGCTCGAGTAAACGATCATCGATGTGGTTAGGAATGTAGCGCATACGCTCGCGCTCTGCGGCAATGTCTGCGACATATTTGTCCATAATCGCCTCAATTCTTTTATCACGTTCAGCTCTTTCATGGGAGTTCATAAAAATCTCCATGAGAAAAGAAGAACATAAACGCTCCACGCGGTCGCTGCGCCAATGAAGACCCAACACTTGCCCGGGTGACGCTCAACGAGATGCTGAACCAATAACGACATCATGCTTTCCTCCTGCGCTTAATGCGGATTAACTCATCTGGGTTGAAACAGGCATGGATGGGTTTCTTGTTCAGCTTCAAGTCAAGCTCAACCCATATGCCGGTGTTCTTCCCCTCAAAGACGCGGGTGACGCGCCCTTCAACCTTCTTGTCCTTTGGCCACCAGTCGCAATCAAAGTCATGCGGGTCTGGTCTCACCTCGACAGTGTCGCCAATCTTGAAGCTCATTGTTCAATCTCCTCTAAAGTTTCTGGGCAGTGTGTATCGCGGCAGCCATCAGGCCGTTCGCAATCCCGCGTCTCACCGCACCGAGGGCAGATGTAGAACTCATCGGTCAGGCCAAGCCTTGCGATGCGGTCGCGTTCAATCTGCAACATGGTCGGTGCGTGTGAGTGCGCGAGCTTGCTCATGGTTCACCTATGCCGCGAGAGCCAGTTCTTTCCATTCCTGACGAACGGGCAGTTCAATCAGGCGACCACCAAGCGTTTCAAGCTCCGTGGCGCGGTCATAGCTCTTCACTTCCTTTGCCGTGGCCGTAACAGCATTGGCCACACCCCAACGTGAAAGGTCTGCGCCTTCAATCAGGTTGCGAAGCACTGAGCTTTGCTCGAACTCATTAAACCCGTTTTTCTTTGCCAGAAGCTTAACGGCTTCCACCGGATTGCCTTCGAGCTTGTCTTCGGTCGAGCCGCGCATCATGTCGAGGTGACGGTTGAAGGTGACTTCGTTGAACGAGCCGCGCACCACATCGCGCACCATCATCAACACCGCCTTATCGTCTGCCTGTTTGGTTTCATCGGTCAGCATCTCTTGCACCCCGTCTTTGGCCGCAAACCGCGCCCCTAGATGGCGAGCTGAAAACTTGCTGTCCTGCATGATTGCTCCATTGGTGCAAACCAGCCGGTAAAGCAGAGGTTCAACCTTCACCGCGCCGAGACCGACTTCCGAATTGCTGATGGCGATACCGGCCTGAACCACATCACCCTTGCGGACTTCGCCCTGCACAGTCTCAAACACCGCCTTAATGTACATCCTTTGCTCAGTGATGGCCGAAGAGACAATCTTCACACCCTGATGCTCGAGCAGGATGGGGAGAACCACCTCGGCAATCTCCTCGTTCTCAATGCGAGCGTAGCGGTCGCTCAAAAAAGCGCGGACATTGCCATCAAGGGTTCTGATCATCCGCGTCTCTGATTTTTCATGAAACCAGTGGTTGACGTTACGCGCCAAAAGCTCGGGCGCAGCCACCATCATGCGGTTGTAATACTTGGCCGGAATGTTCAGGCGTTCAGCAATCTGGCCGTGGGCGATGTCATTGGCTGGTAAAACATGGGCTTCGCCATTCTGCCATGAAAGCTGGCCTTCATCCGTCATGGTCAGGTTGCGCGTATCCGCCAAGAAATCCTGCTTGGAAGACATACGGCGTTCCAGCTCGGATGCCATGTCACTCAGGTGGGTGTATTGGGTTAACATATGGTACTCCATCGTAAAGGTTCTGATTTGCTTATTCGCCCCGGGAACTGCCCCTCGGCGTGGCCTCATCAGTCAGGGCTTGACCCTGAGACGGGGATTGCCCCCGTTTCGGCCTATGCAGCAATCGAGAAAAGAAGGCCGCCTATGAGGTCATTGGCTGGTGGGGTGGGGTCGGTGTAGCCGAGGTCGTCTTCGCTCACCACGAGGCCGCTTTCAGCCCCACAGGTGGATGAGATTATTGCGCGAGCGTCATAAGCGTCACGAGCCGAGACAGTGTACGAGCCAAAATCCGTGTGTACTGTGAAGATACCCATAGTCGTTTCTCCGTTTTTGTTTTTGTTACCTTGAGCAACATCCTAATGGGTGCGGCGCACCACTGTCAAGCAAAATAATTCATAGGTTTATCAATGTTTTATGAAAAACTTTAACCATGGGGTACTTTATTTTTTCAAAAAACTGTCAAGGGTGCCGGATTTTTCAAAACGAGACAGCAATCGAGGCAGGTGCAGGACAGCTTGGAACCGCCATAACCCATTGCGGCGCAGCCGCTCGCTGGTTTTTAGTCTATGGTTTTGGGACAAGGTGGTGGTTCGCTTTGGAACTTCGAACCACGGGAGGCTTTTCGGGCTGCATCATCACGCGCAGTTTGAGCGCGTAGAGACCCAGATACACGGGCAGCATCAGCAGTCTGACCTTGCGTGTGCTGTAGTAGTTTTTATGGGGTGTAAGCGAGCTGCTTGCGCATGACTTTTGTTCGTTCATCGCGTATCGCTTTGGCTTGTCGTTTGGTCAGGCCTTCGGCCACCGGTATCCAGCCTTTGAGATGGCCGTGGCTGTCAGTGATATGGTCAGCCGTAACGCGCCACTTCTTTCCGCCCTTCTCTTTGCTGATGAAGAAGCCAACAATCAGACAACGGTTGTGCGCTCTGAAAACATCTACCATTGCACCCTCCCTGCATCGCGTTGCAAAAACCATAACCCAGTTGCCACAATTCGTCTATGCAAATCAGTTATTTTGTGCCAGCTATTTTAATGATGGTGAAGCCCGGCGAAATCAAACTCCCCGGTTGACTGCCTTGGTAAGTCGTCATTCAGCTTCACCATCACCCTTCAAAGGAGGCGAAAATGGACGCGACTATCAAGTACGATACCACCTACGCTCGCGCTTACTGTGAAAGCATCGGTCTCATCTACGATGAAGCCATTGAACCCATCGCACAAAAACGTCTGGCCGAAGCTGGTCTTTCACAACTGCAATTCGATGCGGTCATTGAGCTTCACGCGGACATCGTGCGCGACCGCCTGTTCAATCCCAAAACCTATCCGTGGTATGCGCGTATCTATCTCGCGTTCCACTTCCTCTTCGGCAAAGCCCCGCGCAACACGGCACTCTGATGAGCGGATGTCGCATCTCGAAGGTGCGTTACAAACACGCGCCCAACCTCACAGTCCTTGTGCCACCACCTGTTGATGATGGCTCTATCGGCGAGCAGGAGTTCGACGACTTCATGCGTGTCATAGAGCGCGGACGCGCTTCGCTTTTTGATGGCGGTAAACACGCGGGTGGCTTCATCGTGATGTGGGATGAAAAGGGACGCTATGTGCGCGACTATCTCGGATCATCAATTAACCCCGTTCCCGACCTGCTTTTCCCCGAGTTTGTACGCATGGCCGCGCAGAACATCCTCATTGATGAGACAGCCTGTGATGTTTATAACCGCACGATGTTTCCACCCAAGGAGCCTTGCTGAATGACTTTCCGAACCATCAAACTGCTGGCCAACAAGAACGCCAACGCCCATGTTGCAACCATCGAAGTCCCACCCTTCGAACCCATGCCCGAGATGCTATGTTGGGGTCAACGCTTCTTCACGCGACAATCCGACACCGAATACGTTGAGGGTTTTTGCTATTTTCATCCGCCTCATGTAACCTACGTTAACGATTAATAATCTCAAGGGATTAAAAATGGCTAACGACAATCCATCTGCGAACTCGTTGGGCAAGAGCCGCTTCGGAGACCCGAACAATCTCAGCCCCTCGGAAGCTGGCAAGAAATCCGGCAACATGAGAACACCACTCCGCCGCTTGTCACGGATGATTATTGAAAAGGGCGAGACAGTCACGAAAGAGAAGCTCTTGGAGATGCTGGCCGGAGAGCAGGGAAGGTTGCTGCTTCCTGACGTGCTGGCGGTCAACAAGTTCATGCGCTCGCTCGATGATGATACGGCCTACGAAAAGCTGTGTGATGCTGTTGATGGCAAGCTGATTGAGCGCAAGATTGAAGGCCGCGCGAAATCGCTCGCCGAGCTGCTCACAGGTCTCGATGACATTGAGGATGAAACCTAATGACGCGGGTTGAGCGCGAGGCCAAAAGAAAACTCAAGGCTTGGCGTGACGACCCCGTGAGGATGGTTGTCGATGAGTTCAAGGCCGAGCCTGACACGTTTCAGGTTGATTTCCTCCGCGCCTTTGCTGACCCAGAAAAACAGCGCATTGCATTGAAGGCGTGTAAAGGCCCGGGTAAAACTGCCGTGTTGTCATGGGGCGCGTGGAACTTCCTCGGCTGCTATCCGCATTGCAAAATCGGTGCGACATCCATCACCGGCGATAACCTTGACGCGAACCTCTGGCCTGAGATGGCCAAGTGGCAGAAGCGCAGCGAGTTCTTCACCAACGAGTTCACATGGTCAAAGCGGCGCATCAGCAACCGCGAAAACCCCGAAGACTGGTTCATGGACTGGCGAGCATGGCCGAAGGGTGGAGATGCCACGCAACAGGCTGACAGCCTCGCAGGTCTCCATGCCGACAATGTGATGTTCATTCTCGATGAGGCTGGTGGTATCCCTGACGCAGTCGCAGCCGCAGCAGAAGGTGTGCTTGCGAACGAAGGCGGCATGAAGAAGATTATCATCGCCGGAAACCCCACGCATCTGACAGGGCCACTCTACCACGCTTGCACAAACGAGCGGCATCTGTGGACTGTCATTGAAATCACCGGCGACCCAGACGACCCCAAGCGATGCAAGCGCATCTCGATTAAGTGGGCGCAAGAGCAAATCTTCAAGTACGGCAAAGACAATCCGTGGGTGCTGGTCAACGTCTATGGCAAGTTCCCGCCATCATCCATCAATGCGCTGCTCGGCCCTGATGATGTGGAAGCTGCAATGAACCGCAGATACCGCCGCGAGCAGTACGAGGAGAGTGCAAAGACCCTCGGTGTTGACGTGGCTCGCTTCGGTGACGATGAAAGCATCATCTTCCCGCGTCAGGGCATCGTGGCCTTTATCCCGCGCCGCTTCCGTAACCTCGATGGCGTTCAGCTTGCCGGAAACCTCGCGCTCGCCGAGGATAAGTTTCAACCTGATGGCGTGTTTATCGACTGCACAGGCGGCTTCGGGTCGTCATGCTATGATCATTACACGCAGGTTCTCAACCGCACCGCGCATCAGGTTATTTTCTCGAGCGCAGCCAAGAACCCGCGCCAATACGCCAATCTCCGCGCCGAGATGCTGTGGGACTTGGCACAGTGGGTAAAGAATGGCGGCGCATTGCCCAACATCCCAGAGTTGAAGGCTGAACTGTGCGCCCTCGAGTTTACCTTCACGAACAAGAGCCAAATCATCATCATCGACAAGGACGACATCAAGGCCAAGATAGGCCGCTCGCCCGACCTCACCGATGGTCTGGCCACGACATTTGCCTTCCCGATTGCGCAGAAACAGATGTTTCAGATGCCGGTATTCAACAGCCGCAGACGAGATAGTGAATACGACCCCATCATGCGCCACTACGACACTGGCTACAGCAAAAACAACGTGGTTGCAGATTATGACCCTCTGAGTTATAAAGGTTGAGCTTGCCAAGGCGTATCGCACCACGAGGTTTTTATCATGTGCATGATGTCCACGCCTACGCCACCCGCACCCGCACCAACACCGGCAGTTCCAAGCAAGCCCTCACCCACCAGCACCGACCCCGTTGAAAGCGCGGCAGCAAAGGCCGCATCTTCACCTGCCCCGCAAGAGCAGGATGCGCAGGTTCAACAGGCGCGTGATGATGAACGTCAACGCCGCCGCCTGAAAGCATCTAACACTGTTCTCACCGGTGGGGCTGGCGACACCTCAACGGCCAACACCGCAGCTCGAATGTTGTATGGCCAATAAGGTGAAGCATGGCCACACCCGCCACACAGAAAGAACCGCAGGTTGGTTTCCCCGAGCGTTCGAAGTTCGAGAAGCGTCTTGCCGTCATGCAAATCGAGCGTTCAGCAATGGACGTTTTGGCGCAGGACATTCGCTCGTTCATCGCACCGCGCACAGCTCGCTTTAATGGCGAGAAGCCCAACCGACAGACCCGTGAAGACAGCAGCATCATCAACACCACGGCGCGTCTCTCTCTGCGTGTGCTTGGCAATGGCATGATGTCGGGCATCACCAGCCCTGCCCGCCCGTGGTTTCGCCTGACCACTCCTGACCCCGAGATGATGGAGAATGAAGAGGTCAAGGCATGGCTCTACGATGTCGAGAACATCCTGCGCAAGATATTCGCCCAGTCCAACCTGTACACGACATTGCCAACGCTTTACCGCGCTGGTCTTGGCGCATATGGCACTGGCGCGATGTCGATTGAAGACCACCCGACAAAGGTGGTGCATTTTTCAACCTATCCCTATGGCCAGTATTACATCGCCACCTCGCCGTTCAACGTAGTCGATACGTTCTACCGCGAGATGAGCATGACTGTCTCGCAGATGATTGAACGCTTCGGCGATAAGGTCAGCGCAGCAGTGCGAGCGATGTACGACAGGGGAGACTACGACCAATGGATACCCGTGTGTCAGGCCATCGAGCCGAACTACGGGCGCGACCCAAACAGTATGCTCGCGCACAACAAGAAGTGGCGGTCTGTCTATTGGGAAGCTGGCTCAAAGCAGGACGGCGATGGCTTCCTGCGCAAGAGCGGTTTCAACAGCTTTCCGATGATGTGTCCCCGTTGGGATGTGAATGGCGAGGATGTGTGGGGAACTGGGCCATCTGAATATGCGCTCGGCGATGCGCGTGGCATCCAGCTCCTTGAACGGCGTTGCTATCAGGCGGTTGATAAGTGGGTCAGCCCGACCATGAAGGCTGATGCTTCAATGCGCAACACGCGCACCTCGAATATGCCCGGGGACACTGTGTATGTCACCGGCATGGCGCAGGGCAATGACAGCTACAAACCCGCCTATGAAATCAACCCGCGCTTCGAAGTTCTTGACCAGAAAATCATGCGGATTGAAGAGCGCATCAAGGAAGCGTTCTATTACAACCTGTTCATGCAAGTCACCGCAATGGCTGACCAGCCGAATATCACGGCTACGCAAATCAGCATTATGCGCGATGAAGGGATGCTACAGCTAGGCCCAGTCCTTGAACGGATGAACACCGAATGTCTTGATCAAATCATCGACCAGACTTTTGACCGCGCATGGTTCAGAGGCCTCATCCCGCCACCGCCTGATGTGCTGCATGGTGTTCCGCTCAAGATTGAGTACATCTCCATCCTTGCACAGGCACAGAAAGCTCTTGGCATTGGCGCGATTGAACGCATCACCGGCTTCGTTGGCACGTTGATGAAGATTGACCCCGATGCGCGGTTGAAGTTCGACACCATGCAGTCCATTGATGAATACGCGATGGCCACCGGTGTGCCGCCGCGCATCATTGTCTCTGATGAAAAGGTGGCCTCTGCCAAAGGCGCAATGCAGCAGCAGCAACAGGCTGCAATGATGGCGCAGATTGCCCCTGATATTGCGCGGTCGGTAAAGGACTTGTCACAGACACCGCTTGAAGGCGATAATGCGCTCACCCGTTCTCTCGGGCTTTAGGAGCTGAATGAAGAAAGAACTGACACCCGCTCAGGAAAACCTCCTGAACGTCATGCGCACCCGTGGCGGTCGCGCGGTTATCTGTGACATCCTCGCCAAGTGCAACCTGATGAAGGTCAGCGTTGCGAGCGACCCGCATCTCACTTACTTCAACGAAGGCCAGCGCAATGTCGGCATCATGGTTTATGCCATGATTGACGAAGTTTGCCCCGAGCTATACGTTCTGATGTGTCAAGAAGCCAAGGAGGATGCAAAGCATGACGACGACACCAGACCAAAACAGCCAATCGACCACATCGAGCACGCCCTCGACCACACAAGACCCAACTACGATATTGACGGGTGAAGTTCCACAACAGGAAGGCCAGCAGCAGCAACAGCAATCAGCCGGTGACAAGCTTTTCGATGGCGACACTCAAAACAAGAAACCCGATACGAAACCAGACGCGAAGCCTGAGCCAACTGCTGAGGAAAAAGCAAAAGCAGAAGCAGACCAAAAAGCTGCTGATGATTATCGCGCCAAGTTCAAGGATGAAACGGCAGAGCAAAAAGCCGAGCGTCTGAAAAACGAAACACCTGAAGACAAAGCCCTGCGCGAGCGCATCGAGAAAGAAGATGCCGATGCGAAGAAGAAAGCCGATGAAGAGGCCGAGAAGCGCAAGGAATGGGAAGGCGCACCTGAAAAGTATGAGCCTTTCTCCATCTCTGACGACCTCAAGGACAAGGTCAATGTTGACCCCGACCTGCTGTCGAAGTTCGAGGAAACGGCTCGCAAGTACAACCTCAACCAGAAAGGCGCACAGGCTCTCATCGACATCCAGCTCGAAGCGCAGCGCAAGATGTTTGAGGCGCACGTCAACCAGAAGAAGCAATGGGCTGAAACCATATCCAAAGACCGCGACTTCGGCAATGAACACTTCGACCAGACAAAGCTCGATGGCAACACGTTCATCTCGACCTTCGGCGATAGCGAAGTGAAGAAGATGCTTGTGGACTGGGGCATCGGTGCGCATCCCGCTTTCGTGAAGATGTTTGCTCGCGCCGGTCGCGCCATGCGTGACGATGTCATGCTCAACAAAGGACAAGGTGGTGCTGAGAACCTTTCGGCAGCCGAAGTGCTTTACGGCAAGGATTAATTCTCCTCCTCCCCTTTACCCATAGAGGGGTGGCAAACTACCCTCGTGCAAGGCTCTTGCGCGGGGGTTTTTTTTCAGGCATATTCAGCTCACCAAGGTAGTCATAACTCTTTTGGAGGAAACTATGGCTACCCTTGCCTCAACATCCTTAACGATGATGGACTGGGCAAAGCGTATCGACCCGCAAGGCAAGACCGCTACCATCGTCGAACTGCTCAACCAAACCAACGACATCATCACGGATGCACTGTGGAAAGAGGGCAACCTCGCTACCGGCAACCGCACTGTTCAGCGCACCTCGTTGCCAACAGTTTACTTCCGTAAGCTGAACTCTGGTGTGCCGCTTTCAAAATCAACCACCCGCACGATTGACGATGCTTGCGCCTTCATGGAAGCGCGTTCGCACTGTGACGTTCGCGTGGCCAATCTCAACGGCGATGTGAAGGCTTATCGTCTCTCGGAAAGTTCAGCTTTCCTTGAAGCGATGAACCAAACATTCGCAACCACCCTGTTCTACGGCAACGCTTACGCCAACGAAGAACAGTTCCACGGCATCATGACCCGCTACAACTCGCTTTCTGGTACAATCGGCCAGAACGTGCTGTCTGCTGGTGGTGCTGGCTCTGACAACACATCGATAGTTCTTGTTGGTTGGGGCGACCAAGGCATTACCGGCCTCTTCCCGAAAGGCTCGAAGGTTGGTCTGCAACACCAAGACCTCGGCATCGATGATGTGCAGGACGCTAACGGCAACTGGTTTCAGGCCTACAAAGACCTGTTCACTTGGGATGTTGGTCTGTCAGTGAAAGACTGGCGTTACATTGTTCGTATTGCGAACATTGACGTATCAGACTTTATTGGTATCACCGGCACACAAGCAACAACTGCAAGCACAAACGTGCTGCGCATGATGGCTCGTGCATTAATTCGTCTTCCAAGCAAAAAGCTTGTGAAGCCGGTATTCTATGTGAACCGCACTGTTGCATCGGCTCTCACGATCATGGCTATGGAAAAGACAAGCAATGTTCTCAGCATCGAGCAAGGCCTGTCTCAACTTGGCAATCTGTGGGATAATATGCGCTTTATGGGCGTTCCCATCCGCACTTGTGACGCAATCCTGAACACGGAAAGCGTTGTATCGTAATACCTCGCAGAAAGGGGGCTTCTTGTAGCGATATGGGAAGCCCCCGCTGAGTGGTGTTTAACTTTGAAACAGGAGGCCTCAAAATGGCTATCGTAGATTTACAAAACCAATTCGCTGATGCTCAGGCTCTCTCTGCATCCGGCGCATCAACCAACATCATCGACACTGGCGTTGCTGGTGACGTAGGCTCTGGCGAAGAGCTGTTTGTCGTCATTCAGGTCAACACCGCAGCCGATGCAACCGATGGCAACGAAACCTATTCGGTCGCTGTTCAGGAAGATAGCTCTGCCGGTTTCGGTAGTGCCACCGACATTCTGACCCGCAGCGTTCCGCGTGGCCAAGCCGCCAACTCGCAAATCGTTCTGCCTCTTCCTCCGAACAGCAAGCGTTACCTGCGCTTGAACTGGACATTGGGTGGCACAACGCCTAGCATCACCTACACGGCGTTCTTGGCGCATGGTTGGCAGCAAGTGCAGAACTACGCTTCTGGCTTCTCCGTCAGCTAAGACCGCCTTCAATCTTAATCGGAGGCTATCATGGCTTTTTTTCGTGCGTTACAAGATGGGTATATTGGCGGGGTGTATGTCCGCGCCAATGACACTTTCGAATATGACTTTCCCAAAGGGCAAAAACATGGCTCGTGGATGAAAGAAATCTCACGTTCGGAGGCTGTGCCAGAACAGGCTGATGAGTTCGAGCCATCAGCTCCAACAGTAAAAAAGTTCGGCGCATATGACACGCAGATGGAAGCCATCACGCGAGCTGAAAAGGCTCAGGATGCTGCTGCTAAAAACAAGCACCCAGACATCCCAAAGCCCAAAGCCACTGTTGACAAGAAAGACGGGAAGCCGACACCTGCCCCCGGGTCTCCTGACCAACAGCCTCCGAAAGAGGAAGCGAAAGCTGAAACGAAAGACGAGCAAAAATCTGTTGGCGACCAACAGGTAATCTAATCATTGTGGAGGTTGGGTCATGGCTATGGGAAGTTTGAAAACCGAGATGGACGACTGCTGTTCTCCATGCGAGCCAAACCCCTACGGCTACTCAACCTCCATTTCTCTCAATGAAGAACAGATTAAAGCGATGGGTCTCCCATCACTTCCTGAACCCGGGCAACAGCTCGAAGTTCAGGCTCTTGCTTTTGTGACACACACAATGGTTGAGAAAGAGCAAGAGGACGGCAAAACCACAACCGAGCGAAGGCTGTGTCTCCAGTTCACTGACATGAGTTTGAAACCGACAAAGACAGCGGTTGATGCGATGTACGGAGAAAGCGGAGATGATTAATGGCCGTAGTTTCTGAAACATCGATTTCGAATATGGCTCTCTCCCACATTGGGATTTTGAAGGGCATCGAAAACATCACCACCGACAACAGCGCAGAAGCGCGAGCTTGCAAGCTCTGGTATGAACAGGTGCGCGACCGCATCCTGTCACAGTTCTGGTGGGGCTTTGCAAAGACGCGGGTGAACCTGCAACTCTCCACAGTGGATGTGCCGGAAGGCTGGACATACGCTTACGATTACCCATCCGATTGCCTGTTTGCGCGGCGTATCATTGATCCTTATGTGCGCACACCCGGGGCGCGTCAGAAGATACCATTCACGCAATATCAGGATGAAGCCAATGCGAGCAAGCTCATCCTGTGCGACCAAGCGACAGCCGTTCTTGAATACACCAAGCTGATTACCGACCCCACGATATTTTCACCGCTATTCGTGGATTGCCTTGCTTGGGGTCTGGCCGAGCGCATCAGCACACCTTTGCGTGTGAGCGCAGAGTTGAAGAAGGAAGCGCGGCAGAACGCGATGTATTGGCTCAATGAAGCGGCATCACGCCATCTCGCGGAAGAACAGGAAGACCCTGAACCCGAAAGCGAGTTCGTGACCTACCGCATTTAGGAGGTTTCATGGACGGGTATCTTTTTCAAGCCAGCTTTGCATCTGGTGAAATAGGCGATAAAGCGCAAGGCCGCATCGACCTCGATTTCTATTACACAGCCCTGCGCACCTGCCGCAACTTCATCGTGCGTCAATATGGCGGCACTGATAATCGCTCCGGCACAATCTTTCAGGGTGAGGTGCGTTATCCAACGCGCTACACGCGGGTGCGCCGTTTCCAGTTTTCGACTGTGCAGACCTACACGCTTGAGTTCGGCCACTTGTATATGCGCGTGTACAAGGATGGCGCACAGGTTCTCGAAGCCTCAAAAGCAATCACCGGCATCACTAAGGCAAACCCTGCTGTTGTGACATCGGCTGGCCACGGCTTCTCGAATGGCGATGATGTGTACATCTCAGGTGTGTCAGGCATGAGCGAGTTGAATGGCCGCTCCTTCCGCGTGGCCAATGTCACCGCCAACACCTTTGAGCTGACTGATTATTACAGCACGAACATCAACAGCACTGCCTACACAGCTTATGCGGCTGGCGGCACAGTGGCTCGTATCTACACGCTTGTGACCCCGTGGCAGGAAACAGACCTGCAAGAGCTTGTGATTACGCAGAGCGCAGACGTTCTCACAGTGGTGCATCCAAACTATTACCCGCGCGACATCTCGCGCACCGGCCATGCAGCATGGACGCTTTCATTGTTCAATGCGCAGGAAGGCCCATTCAAAGACATCAACGCAGACACATCAAAAACTGTGTATGGCAGTGCCGCAACCGGCGCAATCACACTGACAGGTTCAGGCAATCCATTCACCTCGGATATGGTGGGGACGCTGTTCTACATCGAGCAGAAGCCAGACGACACCACGAAGACGTGGGAGGTTGCAAAGGTGTATGCCGCAGGTGAAATCGTGCGAGCTGGTTATAACTACTACCAGACGACTGCCGGTGGCACATCGGGGACAGTTCGACCAGACCATACCGAAGGCTCTGCAACTGACGGAAGCCCGGGCGTGACGTGGAACTATCTGCACTCCGGCTTTGGCATTGTGCAAATCACCAGCTACACCAACGCCAACTCGGTAAACGCTACAGTGATTAAGCGGCTTTCACACAACAACCTTGCGGTTGGCGGGGCGACATACAACTGGGCAAAGGCGGCATGGAACTCAACGGATGGCTACCCGCAAGCCGTGGGGTATTTTCAGCAGCGCATGATTTTTGGTGGGACAGTCGGCCAACCCCAGACTATGTGGATGTCTGGCGCGGCCAATGCTCGCACGTTCTTCGGCAAGAGCAAGCCCATCCTTGATGATGAAGCTGTCACAGTCCAGCTTGACACACGCGAGGTCAACGCCATCCGCCACATCATCCCGCTCAACCAGCTCATTGTTTTGACCTCTGCATCTGAACAGCTCGTATCCGGTGACAATGGCGCAATTCTGGCGACCGGAACACTGCTCACGAAGGTGCAGGGCTATAACGGGGCAAGCAAGGTTGAACCCGTGATCATCAACAACACGGCTTTATTCGTGCAGGACAAGGGAAGCACTGTTCAATCCCTCAGCTATTCCTATGACAGCGATACCTACACCGGCCAAGACCTCACCGCTCGCGCTCCCCACCTGTTTGAGAAGAAGACCATCCGCGAATGGGCTTACCAGAAAGTGCCAAACTCCGTGATATGGACAGTGATGAGCGATGGTTCGCTTATCGGCCTGACCTACATGAAAGACCAGCTTGTCGCGGCATGGCATCGCCATGACACTGATGGTCTTTTCGAAAGCGTGTGCTCGATTTCAGGCACGTTGGAAGACGATGTCTATTTTGTCGTAAAACGCACCATAAATGGCCAGACGCGCAGGTATGTGGAAAGACTGCACACCCGTATGTTTAACGAGACCAGAGAGGCTTATTTCGTTGATTGCGGCCTGTCCTATGATGGACGCTACACGGCAGGGTCAACAAGCATGACGCTGACCGGCGGGACGACATGGGGATACCCAGAAACGCTTACGCTGACCAGTTCAGCTCCATTGTTCGGGCCATCAGATGTGGGTGATGCCATTCAGTTCTGGGTGGGAAACACGCTCTATCGCCTTACCATTCTTTCCTATGGAAACCAGACGACTGTGACTGTGCAGCCAAACAAGAACATCCCTGTCGAATATCGCGGGGTGGGTTTCACCACATGGGAGTTTGCGCGTAACACTTTCACAGGTCTCGACCATCTCGAGGGCAAGACGGTGGCTATCTTGGCTGACGGGAATGTTCAGCCTCCGGCGACTGTCACGAATGGCTCTATCACGCTGGAAAATCCTCATGCGGTTGTCCATATCGGCCTCCCCTTTGTAAGCGATTTTGAAACGCTGGACTTTGCATCAGCGCAAGGCCGTGGCGACCTGCGCGGTAAGACCATCAATGTAAACCGGTGCGATGTGTATGTCTATCAGACGCTCGGCATCAAGGTCGGAAGCGACACGAGCAACCTGCGCGAGATGCGCATTGACCCCGATGAAATCTTGCAGGATGCCGCCATGCCTCTCGTGACAGGTATCGAAGAGGTAACTTTTGATGGAACTTGGGGCAAACGTAAGCGTATATTTATCAGGCAGGAAGACCCTCTCCCCGCATCAATCCTAAGTGTACACCCAGAAATCCATGTCTAACGATGGCGTTGAAATCATCCCCGCAACACTTGAACACGCAAGGCATATTGCTGAACGTGCTCGGGTTGACGACATCAATGAACTCTTTGCCATCGCGTGTGTCACGCCCTATGAGGCAATGGCAAAAGGCATTGAGCATGGCGAGGCGTGGACTGCGATGGGTGGTGGCGAGCCGGTGGTGATGTGGGGCGTTGTTCGGGCAAGCTATGTCCCTGATGCCGGAACGCCGTGGATGGTTGCATCGACAAAGATTGAACAGCTTGGGCTTCTTTTTCTGACGCGCTGCAAGCCATATGTGGTCGCCATGAAAGACCAATATGACGAGCTTTCCAACTATGTCGATGTGCGCAACCGGAAAACAATCGCATGGCTCAGGTGGCTTGGCTTCACGTTTGAAGAGCCTGTCAACATCGGGCCATTCGCAATGCCCTTCCATCGTTTTTCAATGAGGTGAACCATGTGCAGTCCTGCAATCGCTCTAACAGCAGCTTCAACCATTTTTGGTGCAGTATCATCCATGCAGCAAGGCAACGCCCAAGCAGCAGCTTATAAAGCTCAGGCTGAAAGCGATGCGCGTACCGCAGAGTACAACGCGAAGGTTGACGAGCAGAACGCGCAGATACAGAAAGACGCGGCAAAGGATGCTATCCAGCGCGGCACTGCTGATGCAGCCATTGTGCGCGAGAACGCTCGCCGCGCCAACGCAACCGCTCGCGCTATCGGTTCTGCCACTGGTTTCAGTCAGGGAACGGGAACGGCACTTGATATTCTTTCCCAAAACACTGCAACCGGCGAGCTTGATGCGCTCACAGTCAAGAACAATGCAGCGCGTGAGGCCTATGGGTATGAAATCAAGGCGATGGACGCTCAGGCCTCGGCAGATGGCAGTTATTATCAGGCGGCAAACTCACGCATCCTCGGCGATTACAAGGCCAAGACAACGCAGATGGAAGCTCGCAACAAGGCACTGGGAACTGTTATCAGTGGTTTCAGTCAGGGCTATTCGCAATACAAAGCTAAAGCGTAAAGGGGGAGACAATGCCATCAGTTCCTATCGTTGAAAGAAAGGTAAACACCAACGCTTTACCAGCCCCTTCTTATGGCACTCGTTTGCAGAATGTCCCCGGGCAGATGTTTCAGGTATCAGATGGCGGAGCGGGTGAGCTTACCAAAGGCCTGAGCGATGCAAGCAACGCCATGTTCAAGGTGGAGATGCACGAAAAGGAAAAGGCCGATGCGGTCAACCTTCTCGCTGCGCAGGACAAGCTCAACTCATGGGTGAATGATAGCCTGTGGAACAAAGACACTGGTGCGTTCAGCAAAAAGGGTAAAGACGCGCTCACGCTTTCCGACCAGATTTTTCCGCAATACAACAAGCTCGCCAAAGAAATACGCGATGGCCTGACCAACGATGATCAACGCGCTGCGTTTGACCGCTACGCAATCCCCGGGGCGCGTGACTTTCAGGAAAAGCTTTTGCGCCATGCCATGCAGGAGAACGAGAACTATCAATCCGGTATGTTCAAGTCCTCGGTAGAAAACGCAAAGACCAACGCCTCGCTTTACTTCGATGATAGCAAGCGTGTCGAGCAGGAGATTGTCAACGCACGAAACACCATTCTTGCCCAAAGCAAGCTGAATGGATGGAGCGCGGCGCAAACAGAGGAAGGTGTGCGCAAGGCTCAGGCGGAAGCTTTCAAGGGCGCGTTCAACTCCATGCTTGACCGCAACCCGATGGGCGCAAAATCCATCTATGACAAATATGCGCCTGACCTCGATGCAGAGACCGCAGATGCCGCTCGCAATGCGCTCAAACCTGCCGTGACAAAGCACGAGGGCAATCGCATCGCCAACAAAATCCTTTCATCCAAAGCCCCACCGCTCAATCAGGATGCGGTGATTAACTGGGTGATTGATAATTCGGAAGGCACGAAGCTTGTGCCGGATGGTGATGGTCAAGCGATTTACGGCATCAACTCGAAGTGGAACCCTGAGCTGTTCAAGGATGGCAAAATCCCCACGCGGGAAGAGGCTGTTCAGGCTTACAAGGACAAGTATTGGGAGCGCGATGGCATCAAGCTTGACGACCTTCCAGCCAACATGAAACTGGTTGCTTTCGATGGGATGGTCAATCACCGCGAAGGCTTCATGGGCGAGGCCATTAAAGAGGCCGATGGCGACCCGCGCAAACTGATTGAGCTTCGCGCCAAAGAGTATCAACGGCTCGCGCAGGAAAACCCAGAGAAGTATGGCAAGGAATTGAACGGGTGGATGAACCGCCTATCCCGTTTGAGCGAGCAAATCAACGTGCAGCGCGGCCAGTTGCCAGACCTTGCCGAGATGAAAAAGCAGATTGCTTTGGAGAGCGAAGACCCTGATGTTCAGGCGGCTGCTGAAAAATCAATCAGCGATACTTACGAGCAGATAAAAAAAGACCGCTCGGAGCGCGAGAACCAGTCCTTCATTGAAGCCATGAATTATAAACATTCCGGCAAGCCTGTGCCTGACAGTATCATGGGGCAGCTTTGGAACTTGTCACCCGAGAAGGCACAGAAGGTTGAGGACTACACAGGCGCAACTGACCAATCAACCTATTACAGCCTCTATTCGATGCCCGTTGAGCAGTTCTCTGAGATTGACTTGCGCAATTATGCAGACCGCCTCAGCTCATCCGATTTCAAAGAGATGGTGAAGCGGCAAGATGAGATGCGCAAAGACCCTGCCAAGAAAGGTGAAGGCCGCACACGGCAGCAAATCATCACTGACACCATCGATGCCTTGTTTCCCCAAAAGGGTGATGCCGACAAGCGCAGACTGGCCAGCGCAAAGATGGCTCGCGCTTTTGATGAAGAGGTTGCAGCCTACCGCGCTTCAAGCGGGAAGAACCCAAGCCCCATTGATATGCAGCGCATCGCGGATGGTCTTGTGCTTAAAACCCACAAGAAAGATGCTGGATGGTTCGGTGGCGACACGCGCCGCTACGATGCCGGTGACTACAAAATCGATGGCATCTCGGATGAAGTCGTGCTTTCAGGTGGCAAGCGTGTCCCTGCGCGTTTTGTTATCGATGGACAAAACCTGTCGTATAACGAGATGATAGGCCGCATCGTCACTGATGCTCGCTTTAAGGGCTTGCAAGTAAGTGATGAGACGATCTCGGAAATCTACAAAAACGCCAAGAACGCTGGCGTTATTCAGGTGGTGACTTATGACCGATAAAACCGACCTTTCCACATTCTCGCTTGGCTTCTCCAACGATGATTATTTCCGCGCCAATGTGAAGAAAGCCGTTGATGATGGCATCAAGCCTGACCAGATGGCGAGCGATATTGGCCTGTCTAAAAGCACCGGTCTGCCGCTTGGCGTGGTGTCGCGCAACCGCGATGAGGTGACAAAGCAAAACACCTTTGACCAGATTGAAAAATACGACCTTCCCAACAAAGCCCCGAAGTCGGCTGCATGGATTGCATCTGACCCATCCCACGCCGCACTGACGATGGATGATTTAGGCTTCTTCGAGAAGTTCGAGCTGGCAATGGATGGCATCAATCAGGCGTGGAAACAGGGATGGGAGCAGAACGCGGTTTACCGCATCCGCGCCCGTCAGGTGAAAGACCGCATCCTGAAAACAACCTCCAACACACCGGAAGAGCTTGCTTGGGCAGACCAAGTCGAAGGCGCGAATAAATGGACACCTGTTGAGCAGCTTGGGACTGGCGACCTTGTAAACCAGATGCTTGTTTCTACCGCGCAGCAGGGCGCTGGTCTGTTTCAGACGACCATGAACATTGGCACACGCGCCATGCAGGGAGGCATGATAGGTGCTGCTGCTGGCTCTGTCATACCCGCAGCGGGAACACTGGCAGGTTTCGGCGCAGGTGTTGCAGCCGGTAGCGCGGTTGGTGGTGCTGAGGACAGCTTTGAACAAAATCTCGGCCAGACCTTTTCGGATTACCGGCAGATTAAAGACAAGGACGGGAAGCCGATTGATGAAAACCTCGCTATGACGATGGCTCTTCTGGTATCCGGCCCTGTTGCTGGTCTCGATTTCGTGTCCCTCCATCAAGCCGGAAAACTGATACTGGGCTTTGATAAACTGAAAGGCTATCTTGCAAAGGAAAGCATCAAAAAAGCTCTTGCCGATGAAGGTGCGCGAGCCGTGATGATGGACATCGCCAAGAAATATCTCGGCGCGGTTCTGACAGAAGGCGTGACCGAAGGGGCGCAACAGGCCATTCAGGACAGTGGTGGCGAGCTTACCAAAGCCATTGCCCCGGGTGATTTTGAGTTCAAGACCACACAGCAAATCCTCGACAGCGCAGGTGAGGCCGCAAAGCAAGGCGCGATGGTGGCCGGTACGCTTGGCACTCTCGGGGCTGGCGCACACGCTATAACACGCTTGCCAAACGCCTCAAAAATAACGCCGCAGGAAGTGGCGGATAAGACGCGCACGATCAATGAGATGGCAAGAACCGCAAAGCTTTATCAGCGTTCGCCTGAGAAGTTTTACGATTATCTGCAACGCATTGGCGGCGACCAGATGGTTTACATCAATGGTCAGGCTGGACTTGATGCCATCAATGCAATGGATGATGCTTCGCGCTCGCGTCTGCTCGAGGCTGTTCCCGACCTTATTGACCAAGTGAATGAGGCCGCGCATGGCAAAACAGACTTTTCCCTGCGCAAGGCGGATTATGCCGCGTTTATCGCGCCGACCCCACAAGCTGATGCGCTTGTCGATTTTGTCAAAGAAAGGCCACACGATTTCAGCGTTGCAGAGCTGCGTGACCATGCCGACTACATGGCCAACAATCCTGACATCGCTCAGGCCTTGCAATTCGTGGCAAACCAAATCACCAGCCAGAAGCCAGACGACCTTACTGTTTCGGCTGTTGAAAACATCTTCAAGAAAGCTCTGGTTGATGCTGGTCGCCCTTCGAATGAAGCCCAGTATATCGGGCGCATGACGGCCAAGATGTTTGGCATCCACGCGGCTGCTTTTAACGAGACCGCCGCAGATGTCTTAAATCGAGGCGTGGTGGGCTTTCAGACAGTTGGCAAGGATGGCACTGTCTTGAAGCAAGGCTCGACTGTGGATGTCATTCTGGGCGATTTGCAAGCCATCCAGCAGGGCAAGGCTGAGGGCATCACCGAGGGCGAGAAGATTGCGCTTAACGACTTCGGAAAACGTCTCAATCAGGCGCAGCTCACAGTTGAACAGGCGCGAGCCATGAAACCTGATGAGCTGCTCGACCGGCTTTACGGAAAGGCTAGTCAATCTGGTCAATCCGTGGTGTTGCAACAGCAACCGCGCATTGATGCCAATATGGTGAAACAGTACCTCTCCGTTCCGGCAGGTGGAGCGCAAACCATAAGCCAGCAGTTCCAGCAACCGCTCGAGGCCATCCGCAACGCCATGCTTGCGGCTGGTATCGACCCGAACACACTGGTTGACCAAGCGGTAGAGACAATCAACAACTACATCGATGCGTATTACAGCCAGCAGCAACAGCCAGATGCAATGCGTAGCGCGGTTGAAAGCATCATGCAAAAAGACACGCGCACACTCAATCAGGATGCTGTTGTCCCATCCGACATCAATGAGCTTGGCTTCTATTCCAAGATGCAGCGTTTCATCAATGAAAAGCTGAACGCCTCCGGCACGGGTACGCAATACAAACAGCAGATTGAAGCCTTCATCAAAAAGGGCGAGTTCAAGGCTGATGAGTATTTCTGGTCTGGGCTTGGTGATTATCTCACGCTCAAAGGCGATGAAAAAGTCACGAAGAACGACATCATGGAGTTTTTCAAAAACAGCCCATTCCAGCTTGAGGAGGTTGGAGAGCAGAGCAACTCATCTGATGCGCCCATTGGAACGAATGTCATTACCGAGGACAGCTTCCGGCACATTGGCAATTATTACAACGACCCAGACACAAGCTGGATTGAAGAAAATGCGCGTGACAACTATTACGAAAACAGCCTTCTCGATGTTGTAGGAGAGTATCTCGAAAACGATGTTGAGTTTGATAGCGATGTTGAACGCGACAAAATCATCAAGGCTTATGATGATTTGAGATACAGTGGCGGCAGAATGGCTCGCACTATTGGTGAAGATAGGGTTTTTGATTTCCTGAAAGAAAACATCAGTCACCTTGTTCATCTCGACCTCGATAGCCTTGAAGAAACTGCAATGGAGAGGGCGCGTAACGATGCAGAAGAAGCAGCGCGTAACGATGAGTACAACTACACAGACGAATACGAGCTTGAGCTTGATGGCGTAAGCGAGCAAATCAATGTCCGGCGCGATGGTTCTGGCGATTATTTCTGGATTGAGATAGGCGCACATGGTGATCATGACGATGTCACCTTTGAGGCTTATGACTGGCCACAGACCATCAAGAAAATCAAGGATGAGCTTGTCAGTCGTGGCTATGATGTCGGTGCTGGTTTTGGTGGTGAAGACATTGGCGACAACCCAGAGTTTGAAAAATACTCGGGCAAGGTCGGCAAGAATTATGCTTTCTTCCGTTTGCGCATTGCATCAGGTCTTAAAGGTGGAACTTTCACAAAGACCGGCCACTACAAAGATGAAGATGTTGTCATTCACTACCGCACAAAAGACCGTGTCGGGCCGGATGGTGAAAAGATGCTCTTCATTGAAGAGATGCAGAGCGACCTCCATCAGGATGCTTACTCGCGCAAGCTTAAAGGTCTTGTTGCCTATAAGGGCGATGTGTCACCGGAAGAACAGAAAAATGCTGACCTGAAAGCCGAGGAGCTTTGGAAAAAACGCTCTCAGTTGAACGACAAGTACGAGCGCATTTATGAAGAGGCTGGAAGCAATGTGCGTCAGACCATTGATGCGCGTATCCCGCTTTACAAGATTGCATCTGATGCCGATAAAAGCGCGGTAAACATCCTGCGCAGTGTCGCAGCAAAGGTTGTTGAAAATGGTGATGATAAAGAAAAAACCATCGAAAACTACCTTCGCCTTGAAGAAGCCTGGCAAAAGAAATATCGAGCTTGATGGCGGAGAATTGAATGATGCTCTTGGTGCAGCAAGCAATACTGAGATGCGCCAAGCTCGTGAGATTTTTACTACCATACGCTATGACGACATTCCCGAGATGAACCCCAACGATAGTTGGGCTTCGATTGTCGATAAGGGCTTTGAAGCCCATCTTGAAAGATACAATGAAGGTGGGGAGCGCGATGCAATGCGCAGGTCTTTAACACCTGCATATGAGCTTTTGAGGAACGCACCATCACCGATGGTCAAAAAAGACCTCATCATGCTCGCCATCCGCGAAGCTGTAACGCTCAACATCGATGATTACATTGCGGCTGCACAAGTACGCAAAGAGATAAATGCTGTTGAAGCTGAACGCACAAAGATGGAAAGCATCAACAATGCCCTACCTGATGCGCCTTACCAAAAAACATGGCGTGAAATCGGCATGAAGCGTCTCATCACAAAAGCCGTGAATGGTGGGTATCAATCAATTGGCTGGACAGTCGGGCAGCAGCAGAATATCCGCTACAATCTTTCGTCATTCATCAACTCGCTCTCTGGCCGCAAAGATGGTGATGGGATACACCATTGAGGTTGCTGATAACCGCGTGGCCAATGCGATTGAACAGGCTGGTGGTGCGCCCGACAGTAACTTCCCGAAAAGATTTCACATGATGAGCGAGCAGCTTGATGAAGTTTTTGGCAAGGACAATGCCGACATCATCAGAAACCAGATTGCGGATGCTGGCGAGCTTAAAGATGAAAACGGCACAACAGAGTTTGCAACCATTGATTTTGCAAAAGACCTCGAGGTTGGCGGCGACAAGAAGAGCGCACTCTACGACAGTATGCTGCCGCAGGATGTGAAAAAGCTTTTCAAAAAACTGGACAAAACAGTTGAGCCAAAACTGATCAATTACGACATTGTTGAACGCGACAGGCAGGTAGGAAAAATCTGGCACGTTCCTCTCACTGATGTCGCGCGGCAAGAGGTTGCAAAAGGCTTTGAGCTTTTCCAAGACGAGCGTGGTCGTATCGAGATGGAGGCAGGTCTGCGCAATGTGATGATAACCTTCACACAAAAAGCAAACTTCTCCACCGGCATCCATGAGTTCTCACACTTTGCTACGGCAATGCACCGCATCTCGGCTCAACGCGCCCGTCAGGAGCTTGGAGCAGGTCGTGGCAATCCCATGCAGCAACGCATCCTTGACGACTGGGAAGCACTCAAGAAAAAGGTTGGCGCAACTAGTGATGAGTTTACGGATGCCCAAGAGGAACAGGTTGCCCGTATGTTTGAGGCGTATATGCGCGAAGGCATTGCGCCATCAAAGGATATGCAGTCCATTTTCACGCGCTTCCGCCGCTGGCTTACAGCCATCTACCGCGACCTCACCGAGCTGAATGTTGACCTCAATGACGAGGTGCGCCGTGTGTTTGACAGGTGGGTTGCAACCGAAGACGAGATTGCTCAGGCCAGCGTGTCGAATGAAAATATCAACATCCTTGCCAAAATGTTTGGCGACAATGCACTCAGTGCGGAAGTTGCAGATTACGTCATGAACGCCACGATGGAAGCTGAAAGCAAGCTCTTTGCAAAACTCACTCGTGAACAAAATGCGCTTGAGCGTCAGACCTACAAAGATGCGTACAAGAACACGCGCCAACAGGTCGAGGCCGAGCTTGAAAAAGAACCCGTGTATGGTCTTTTGAAATATCTGCGCGATAACAATATCCAGCTTCTTGATGGCCCAGAGCTTTCTGCATTGCCGGAAGATTTGCGCTCTGCTGATGGTCTGCATCCTGACCCGATAGCAGAGCTGTTTGGCTTTGAAAGTGGCATGAAGATGATACGCGCCATCAAGAACACGCCAAACCTCATTTACGCAGCAGACCGCGAGACAAAACGCCGCCTTCGTTCAGAGTATGGCAATATGCTCGAGGATGGCCGCATCAAGTCGGTGGCAAAAGCCGCAGCCAACAATGACAATGTCCTTCTCGCGCTCGATGTGATGATACGCGAGGCCGGTAAACGCGCAGGTGTCAACACGCAAAGCCTGAAAAACTTTGTAAAGGTTATGGCAAAACAGCGTCTCCAAAACATGAAGGTTGGAGACCTGTCGAGTGCGCGTAAGTACGATGTGGCGCGTGAGAAAGCGCAACGCCTTGCTATGGTCGCGGCTCGCTCTGGCAAGTGGCAGGAAGCTGTAAGCCAACTGCAGCAGCCATGCTCAATCAGGCTTTCTCGCAAGAAGCGGATAAGTTCAGCGAGCAGCAGGAACGCTTTGTCGCCCTCACCAAAAAAATCAACCGAAAGGACACAAAGCTTCCGAAGTCGTGGGATTATAACTACGTTCGTGCAGCTCGATGGGTTCTTTCCCGTGTGGGTGAAAGCAGCACATCCTTTGACGCGCCGACATGGTTTAAGAAACTCATCGAAGAAGACCCCGATACGGCAGACAGCATTGTTGGCTTGACCGACCTCAGCACAATCCCACAGAAGCCTATCAAGGAACTCACCTATGCGGAGTTCAGCAATCTGCATGACACTGTGCAAAACCTTATCCATGTCGGTCGCCAACAAAAAGAGTTCGACCTGATGGGTAAAAAGATTGAGGTTGAAAAGGCTGTTGCAGAGCTTGAGGCTACGGCCTTGAAGAGAGCAAAAGGTAAAGCTGTTCCTCCTGTCAATCTCTCGTCTGGAAGCCCTGAAACTCTTGTAGAGTGGGCTATCCGTTTTGAGACAGAGCTTGTGCGTGTTGAAAGCTTCTGTCGGTGGATGGATGGCGATGATCCAAACGGGGCATTCACGCGCCTGATTTATAGGCCTGTGGCTGAGGCGGCGAATTATGCCTCTGAATTGAAAAACACTTACATGACGCGCCTTATGGACATGATGAAGCGCAAAGCTGATGAATACGACCAGAAGGCTGTTATTATTGATGAGCTGGTGAACACAAAGACCACGGGAGAAGTAAAGACGAAATGGGACTTGATTGCCGCAGCCATGAATATAGGGAATGAGGAAAACTATTCCAAACTACTCAAAGGGTGGGGTTGGAATGACGAAACCTTCATGAAGGCGATGGACAAACATCTCACATCTGATGATATGGATTTTGTTCAATCGTTGTGGAACTTTCTTGAAGAAATAAAACCATTCGTGAAAGACGAGTACCGGATGCGCACTGGCCTTGATATGAAAGAGGTTCAGGCGCGGCCATTCACATTTAAGGGTAAAACATATCAAGGTGGATATTATCCTCTCGCCCCCGATAAAAGGCAGGGTGTCAATATCGGCTCAGGAAATGAAACCGATACACGCGCCATGCTTTACGACCGCAAGGGAAGTCCTGCCTATCCAACACCAAGTAGGGGTTTCCAAAAAGAACGTACCAATGCGCAGTACACAGTAAGCATCGACATTGGCATCCTCATGCGCCATGTCGAGGATGTGATGCACAACTATGCCACCGGCCCAACCCTCTACAGAGTTGCGCGTTTGGTGAATAATGTCAGGACTGTTGAACAGCTTGACGGAACAACCACACAAGAAAAGCCATTTCTTGCTGCTGTGTCGCGCATAAATAAGAACTATGAGAATATGTGGAAGCCGTGGATGCAAGCCGTAGCGCGGAACACAGTCAACGATATTGCTGGACGCGATAGTGTGGAAGGTGCGCTTGAGTTGGCTCGCAAACGCTCAATCATGGTCGTGATGGGTGGAAACATTTTGAACGCCGCGCAGAACTATAGCTCAATAACTGTTGCTGTTGATGAGATTGGTAAAAAAGCATTTATGGATGGCATGGGTCATTACCTGCGTGACAGAAAAACTGCAAAAGCTTTTGTCGATGAGAAGTCACGCGAAATGCGTTACCGCTACGAAAAGCTTGACCGAGAAACACAAGAAATCATCAACACAATAAAAATAGGCGGGTCAAATGTTGAGAAGGGTCTGAATGAGATGCGTAACTGGGCGTTCATTGCACAGAATGTTACCGACCAACACATCTCAATACCAACGTGGATTGGTGCGTACAACAAGGCCATCAGTGAAAAAATGTCAGAGAGCGATGCGATTTATGTTGCTGACCGCGCCGTTCGCACTGCAATAACCGCAGGAGATGTGAAGGATACATCAATCGTTCAGCGCGGCTCACTGGCTCATCGTATGTTCACGATGCTCTATGGCTACATGAACATGATTTACAACCGAAACCGCCTTTCATTCCTGCGCCTTAAGATGGTGAAATAACTCTTTTGCAATGGGCATCTGGTCAAGCTCTCAACAATATCTTTCCGGCTCTGATTTCTGCCGCGATTGTTCAGGCTCTTGGTGGTGGTGGTAAGGCCGCACAGGGCGATGATTGGCTGGAATGGTATTTAAGCCGTCTTGCATCTGGTTATTGGGGGCAAGTTCCATTTCTACGCGATGGTATGCAATTCGCAACAAATAAAGCTTTGCAACTTCCCGTTGGTGACAAGGTATCAAGCCCACTTATTTCTGCCGTTAATGCCGCAACTGATGGGGCGTTTGGCATGATCAAAGCAGCCAATGATAGTCTCAATGGCCGCGATGTGAACTGGGACAGGGTTGCAGGTAATGCCATAACCTCTGCTGGTTTCTTCCTGAACATCCCCATTGGCTTTATCAGAAACCCAATAAGGACAATAGTTGACTGGATTGAAGGCGACAGTAAACCGGAAAATCCGGCAGATGCCGCTCGCCGGTTGGCAGGTGGCCCACCGCCAAAAACTTAAAGGCTGGAAAAAAGCAAAAAAACCATCTATGGTGTGTGAGCTTACCAAGCGGCAATCGTGACAATGGTTATTCACCATGACTGTTATGACGACCGCCGCAAAGAAGAGCTGGACTGGCAACGGGACTACTGGGCCATTCAGCTTTGATTTTCCCTATCAGGATGCCGCGCATCTCAGCTATTTTCGCAAGGATGTTAATGGCAACGTAAACACCGAAACTGGTGTCACGCTCACGCCTGTCGATGGCGGCGCGAATGGTGGTCTCCTCACGCTTTCAACAGCACTTGCAATCGGCGAGTTTCTTTATTGCTTCCGCACAGTTCCGTACAAACAAGACAGCGATTTTCGTAATCGTGGCGGCTATGTTGCTGAGAACCATGAGAGCGCATACGACTATCAGATGATGGCCACACAGCAGCTCGTGGAAGGCAATGAACGCGCCATTAAAATCCCGAGCACTGACACCACGGGAACGACTGTCACATTGCCCGGGGCAGCTTCACGCGCAAACATGGCTCTTGTGTTTGATGCAAGTGGGAACGCATCTGTTGGCGCACTTCCTTCTGTGACCATCCCGAGCTTTGCTGGTCAGGCTTACAAGCATCTGCGCGTCAACTCACTCGGTACAGCTTATGAACTTTCGTCAGATTTGATAGCTACGAGCGTGAATGTAAAAGGTTTTTCTGGTCTTGGTACTGATATCGCCACTACACGTCTGGTTGCTATAAGCAGCCAATACGCAACACTTACAGGCACAGACCAGTATGGCGTTGTCATTACTCCTACATTTAATTCTTCCGCAACGTCTGCTGGCCGCGTTCTTATGGTTCAGGCAGTAACGGCTGATGCAGTTTTTACCTGTCCATTTGTTGCTGGCTTACAAATCGCAAATGCTTCAAAAGGTGCTTCATCAACGATCACAACCCAGTATGGGTTGTACATTGAAGACCAGACAAGAGGCGTATCAAATCATGGTATTTTTGTAGCTGGTTCATGCCCGAGTACATTTATTGGTTCCATTGCTATTGGCGCAAGTGGAACAGCAGGCATGCAAAAGTTAGAGGTGCATGGCTCTGGCGTTCCTCGCATATGGGTTAAAGAAACTGGTAGCGCAAATATTGGGCAGTTTGATGTGAGTTCATCTACTGTTTCTTTTGGCTCTTATACTTCCACACCTGTCATTTTTGTTATTGGCGATGCAGAAAAAACCCGCATTGATAGTGCTGGTGTTTGGTATTTCAACGCCACAAGTTTTGCTAATAATGCCACAGTTAATATGGCGGCAAGACCCGGCTATGGTTTCACACTTACAGTCCAAGCAAACAATGGGGCGACTGGTTATGTTGTCACGAACATAAGCGGCACAGCCGCCTATTCTGCAATGGCGTTTTACAACAACGGGACATCTTACTCTGGTTGCGGAAACATCAGTATTTCAGGCACGACGACGACCTACAACACAACATCAGACCCGCGCTTAAAGGTTCTTTTTGATATTGAAAAACCAGCGTTATCAACACTTCTAAAAATACCTGTTCATTCTGGCTATTGGAAAATAGATGAAAACAAAACTCGTTTTCTTATGTTCAATGCTGCCGAGGTAAAAGCAGCGATGCCAGAGTGTGTTATTGGGAATGAAAATGCTATTGAGCGCGATGAAGATGGCAATCCTATTTTAGACGACAATGGCAATGTAAAAATCATCCCGATGATGATTGACTATTCGAAGTTTGCACCGCTCTTTGTCCAGTCTATCCGCGAACTGCATGAAAAAATAGTCGCGCTTGAAGCGCAGGTTTTATCATTGCAGCAACCTTTAACGTAAGAGGAAAACATGAAAGCCCCACTCCGCAATGAAGCCCGTGACCCGCTCAATGTCAGCAACATCATGCTGCAATGGAAGTGCGGTTTTGAAGCATGGGAAAACGACAATATGTCGCTTCCTTCTGTTGGCTCTGGTGACATCATCGAGCTTGATGGTAACGCGAATGGCGCGAGCTATCTCCGCATCTCGAAGAACCCTCTGATTGCCAACAGCGAAACGCAATTCTTGTATAACAAGGCTTGCGCAATGCCTTTGCGTTACAGCGCGGGTGTGACCACATCGCAAAACATTGCCGGTCAGGATTTAACATCCGAGCTTGTTGGTGTTGATAGCAATTCGTGGAACAGAGACACGGATGCCGCGCCTTCTCCGGTTGTGATTTCTTCGCTGTCACAAGCCACCACAACGCTGACTGTGAACACAACCAACCCGCATGGCCTTGTTGTTGGCGACCGCGTGGATATTTATGGATGCGTTGATAGCCGCTTCAACTATACCTCATGCATCGTGGCAACCACTCCAACCACGACACAGTTCACTGTGACAAACCAGACCTATGCAGCATTGCCATCTGTCACTGCGTCTCCCGCAGGCGGCGCGTTCCTGCTCAAAACTGGATATGGGGCTGGCGACCGCAATTCGTTTGGTCTCGTGCATGAAGGTACGGGCGCATCAAACAGCATCTACTACACGCGCCGCGCAGGTGGAACGGAAGATAAAAGCGCGTCTGTTGCTTTTATTACCAACTGGAAAACAGCTCTCAACGGCTCGACATCTCCGCTTACCTACACTTTTTCTGCTGCTGGTTTTGTGGATGTTCTTGCAACCTTTGATAGTCTTCTGTTTCAGGTTCTTACAATCAATAGTTCTGGCGTTCCCGGTTCAGCATTTAAGCGCACCCAGAATATCCCTGATGAAAAGCTGGTATATCAACCGCTCTTTCGCGCAAAAAACCGTCCATCAATGACTGTTCCTGCTGCGCGTATCGTGTCGTCCACAAAATCCGGCACGACCACGGCAACTGTTGTGACAGACCAGCCCCACGGCCTTACCACCACGGATTATGTGGTGATTTATGGCAACCGAGATCAAACCAACTTTGCCAACCTGACTACGGCAACGGCTGTTGCAAGCGTTATCGATGCAACCACTTTCACGATTGCTTATGGTGCTTCGTTCACTGGCTCAACCCGTGGCGGCACTGTATTCCGTGTGCAGGGCAACCAGCTTCCTGCCGCAAACGCTGTTGCCATTCAAAGTATTGCTGCGACAAGCAATGTGCTGACAGTTGTTGGAAACACCACATGGACTGGTATTGCTATTGGCGAGCTTGTCTATCTGCATGGCGTTTATGATAACGGCGGAGGTTCACAGATTGCTTATGAAGGTGCTTGGAAGGTAGCAAATATTGCTACAACAACCTTGACCCTTGTGCCTGTGCGTTCAGTCGATGCTGCTCTTGCACTAGGCGCAGGTAAAAGCCCAACTGTCGCGGACATTGGTGTGACAAACATGGGTGGTACGGTTATCAAAATGACCGATTACCGCATCCACTTTTTACGGGCAACCGATTATCAGCAAGTCCCCGTTGATATTGCTGCTTCGACAAACCGAAACATTGCGAGTGATGCACAACCAACTTACATCGTGGGCGCACAATCTGGTGCTGCTCTTGGTGTATCAGGTTCACAGACCGCAAACAGCGCAACCATCGTCAACCCTGTTGGTGTTGGCGTTCTCGGTTTATCTGCGAACCCGACAGTCGTGACCACTGGCCGGTGGGCGAACCAGATGGCAGACCTCATGGGTCGTCCTGTGGTGCAGCTTGGCGGGTTGCCTCAGCTTATGGACTTCAACCGCATCACTGTTTCTACCACCACAGAAACCACGCTCATCGCCGCCATCGCATCGGTGCGCCATTGTATGCGCCGGTTGGTTATTGCCAACCGCGACACAGTGGCCTGTACAGTTGATATTCGTGACACCACGGCAGGGACAGTGCGTGAAAGCTATGTCATTCCAGCAGGTCAAACGATGGCCATTGTGGATGAGGGTGGCTGGCCGCAGGGCGCGGTCAACACGAACTGGACAGTCGCACTCCGCGCAGCGATTACGACAAACGCTGTTGAAATCAGCTCACACTCTTACCGCATCAACTACTAATGGAGGGAACGATGGCTAATTACACAGTCGTCAAGGATAGCTTTGCCACTGACAAGATCATCGAGATTGATGTCTTGGGGTCAAAGGTCAATGTGCGAAATCCGGCCTGTTCCACACGGGAAGAGCTGGTTGCGTTCATTGAAGAAAGTGTTGTTCCTGAGATGATTTTTAATCTCACAGGTGTTGACCCGCGAGCGGCTGCATAGCACCATGCGGGTCTAACCTACCAAGGAGTGACCTATGAAGAAAAACTTTGACACCATCCTCACCAACATTGCTGGCATTGCCATTCTTAATGGCAGTGCGCCAAAGAGGGAGGATGGCTCGCAGCCTGAATTGACAATGAAGGATGTCGTGCTCGAGGCCTTGCTTCAACCCCTGCGCATACAGGATGAGCCAGACCGCAAAAGCGCACAATCAAAGCTGTCATACAACTTTGAATTATCCCTCAAGATACAAAAGGGCGGTGAAGTTGAAATCAGCCCAGAGGATGTTGTAGCGATTAAAGAACGCATCTTCTTGGCTTTCCCTGACCCTGTCATTTATGGCCGCGTAAGTGAGTTCTTGAACGCATGACAAACAACGCCCCCCATCATGGACTTGCCGACCTTGTAAATAAGCCCCGCGTAGCAATGACGGTTATCACCATCTTGCTGAGTGTGATTGGCTCTTTACTTGCGACAATTACATGGGGGGGCGGTATGTATCTCGATAATATCAACAAGAAGCTTGGAAGCCTCGACCCGCTCACCACGCGCCTTGAACGAATTGAAGTGGCGGTCGAAGATGTGAAACACCGGCAGGATATTCAGGACAGAAACTTCGAGCGTGTTCTGCAAATCATGGTGGATAACGAACAGAAACCAAAACGTAGGTAGGGGGCTTCATGGACAAGAGCATTTTTTTCTCGTATGTGCGCCGCGCTCCCTTTGGCAATCGCCTCACACAGCAGCAGGTTGAAGGCATGAACGCCATCATCAGCGCGTGGGAGAATTACGGCAATCCATACATCAAGCCAGTTGCACAGGCGCAGCGTTTTCTGGCGTATATCCTCGCAACATCTTTTCACGAAACGGGTGGGCGAATGATCCCAGTTCGTGAGGGCTTTGGTAAAAATGATGCCCAGTCGCGCAAGGTTGTTGCTGGAAAAAAATATGGTCTTCCTGACCCAGTGACCGGCCATGTTTATTACGGGCGCGGCCATGTGCAGCTCACATGGGCTGAGAATTACAAAAAGATGGGAAAGCTTCTCAAGCTCAAGTTGTATGAGAACCCCGACCTCGCGCTTGACCAAGACATCTCGGCTCGTATCCTTGTCGAAGGCATGATTAAGGGTTGCTCTGATTGTGGTGATTTCACCGGATTTTCTCTTGAGCAGTTTTTTAACGACACGACCGAAGACCCTGTCGGCGCGCGCAAAATCATCAACAAGCTTGACCGCGCAAGTTTGGTTGCAAGCTATTACCAGAGCTTCCTATCTGCCATACAAGCTGCTGATGTTATCACGCGGCCACATCCTGTTGAGGTTGACCCGAAAGAAGCCGAACCGGATAAGCCGGACTTGGCCAGCGATAAAACCGTAATTGGCACAGTTGCCTCGGCTGTTGGTGCTGGTGGTCTTGGGTTCTTTTCCAACATTGACAATGCGTGGGCGTTTGCAGCTTTTGCCTTCCTTGTCATTCTCGGCTTAGGGGTGTATCTTTTCGTCACGGGGCGAATAAGCATTGCCCGTAAAGCAGGGATGTGATGGACATTGCAAAGATTGCTCTTTCATTCATTGGCGCGGTTTCCGGTGCTTTTTTCTTGTGGTGGTTTATTGTCCACAATCCAGCCGTTATCGATGATCAGAAAAAGCAAATCGAACAGCTCTCAAAAGTCATTGCTGAAAGCAAGCTTTGGAGTGACGCGGTAGAGCGCGATTACAATGAAAGCCTCTTGCGCGAAACCGACATTGAGAAAATAAAAAAGGACATAGACGATGCGCCTAAAACTGGGTGCGGGAGCTTGTCTCCTGCTTTGCGCCGTGTTGTTGACAGGTTGCGCTCATAGGGAGCAGCCAACGGCCTCGATACCAACCATCCTCATCACGCCCGTCCCGTGGCCTCAGCCACCTGTCCTTGCGCCATGCGACCCTAACGCCTATTGCAACCACCAAGATATTATC